>JAXQQM020072114.1:0-89268 GCA_034641835.2 Pinus albicaulis
AAAATCAGTCCTAGACCCAAGTTGCTGACCGTTTTCCCAAAAAACATCGTTTAGGGCCTCAAAATGGCTTCGGAAGTTCAGGACCCATAAAACTGCTAAAAATAGTAAGCTGTGCCGAAACTGAAAAACTGAAAAAGACAATGGTGGGGCCCCAAGTGGAATAGGTGGGTGACCACCAATATCCACCTGGGTCATTCCTCCCCCATTAGGAAGCAATGGTCCCAATTGCGTTAAGTTCCTCCATGAGATGAGGAAATTTCTGCTGAACTTGGTCCCTGGTGAACCACTTTCCTTGGTGCAGGAGTTGGCCAACTTTGACAACCCGATACAGTTGGATCTTCTATTGGCGAGTGTTCTTGATTTGCATGTCCATGATACAATCTGTGGTGGCCTGTTCCATGCAGTCTGGGTTTAACTCTGTTGGTGTGAGTTGTTCTGCAATGTCCGAGGTGTCCAGTAGAGGTGGGAAGTAAGGACGAAGGCGATCCACATTGAAGACTGGGTGCAGACCGAGGAATGGTGGAATACTGAGCTCGAATGCATTGTTCCCTACAGCCTTGGTGATGGTGTACGGCCCGTATCGGAGCGGGCGAAGCTTGCGGTGGGGTCCAGTGAGGCGCTCCTTCTGCAAATGTGGCCATACTTTGTCACCCACCTGGAAGTTGTGTGGCACCCGGTGTTGATCATGGCGTTGCTTGTACTTGGCATTGGCTCTGTCCAATATATCATGAACCTGTTGGCGGATGTGTTGAATGCGCTCGATGAAGCTACTGGCTTTGTCAACTTCAGACTGGACATGAGCTGAATTGGCCTGAGCAGTTGCAAATGGCATGGCTACGTCAATGGGACATAGTGGCTGGAATCCCAAGCCCACCTGAAAGGGGCTATGTCCGATTGAACTGTGGAGAGCCCGATTATAACTATGTTGTACATAAGGGAGGCTCTCGTCCCATGTGCGTGGATGCTTTGAATTGTACATGCGCAGAATGTGTACAATAATTTTGTTGACGACCTCTGTCTGGCCATCTGTTTGGGGATGGAAAGCTGTGGACTTGGTGAGCTTGGTATCCAACATCGACCAGAGGCTGGACCAAAATGTGCTGAGGAACCTGCTATCCCGATCTGATATGATAGACTGTGGGATCCCAAAGTGCACCCACACTCGTTCAAAGAAGAGATTAGCAGTGGCTTCTGCTGTGATATTCTTCTTGCAAGCCGCCATAATGGCCATCTTCGAGAATCTGTCGACGACCACAAAAACACAGTCATTTCCCTGCTTAGTAGAAGGCAGGCCCGACATGTAATCCATGGAGATGTATTCCCAAGGTCGACTAGGGGTAGGTAGAGGAGTATATAGGCCTTGCTTCTTGATGGTCGGTTTGGCAATGGCACAAGCAGTGCAGGATCTGATGTGCTTCTCGACATCCTTTTGAAGGTTCGGCCAATAGAAATACTTCTGCAGGATTGCTACTGTTTTCTCGACCCCGAAATGCCCAGCGACTCGACTGTAGTGTGCTTCCCATATCATCTTGGCACGCTCGCTTGAAGGAACACAAAGGTGTCCCATGTGGCATAAAAGTGCATCTTGGAGGTGAAAATTTGGAACTTGCGTACCCCCCAAGAGTGCCTTGTAAGTTTGGCCGAATTCTGGGTCACTCTCATAGAGAAGCGGCCAATCGGAAGTCTCGTGCCCACAAGAGTTGAGCACAGTGGTGAGCGCCACGATCGGTGGTCGGCTGAGGCAGTCTGCAACATTATTGGTGCTACCCTTCTTGTACTTGATGTTCAAATGAAACTGTTGCAGATATGTGGACCACTTCTGATGGCGATAATTTTGCAACTTCCCTTGTGTCTGTATGAACTGCAGGGGCCGGTGGTCTGTGTGGATGATTGTTTCCTTCCCCAAGATGTAATGCTTCCATTGTCGACAGGCTTGCACAATGGAATACATTTCTTTGTCATAGGTGGGATACTTGCGAACTGTCTCAGACAATGTCTCACTGTGATATGCCACTGGATGTCCCTGTTGAGTAAGAACTGCCCCAATAGCATAGTCAGAGGCATCTGCCTCGATCTCAAATGGCTGTTGCAAGTCTGGTAATGTGAGCACTGGGGCAGAACAGAGGCAATTTTTCAATTCTATGAATGCCTTCTGTTGAGGTTCCGACCAAAAGAATTTTTCTCTCGCTCCTCCCTTGGTGACTTGACTCAAGGGCCAAGTGATATGAGAGAATCCCAACACGAATCTACGGTAGAAATTAGCAAGACCCAGAAAGCTGCGAAGCTCTATTATAGTGGTTGGGGCTGGCCAATCCCGAATGACTTGGATCTTGGCTGGATCCACATGCACCCCCCTTTCATCAATAATGTATCCCAGATATTGAACCTGGGTCATGCCAAAAGTGCACTTCTCCCAATTGGCACAAAAATTGTGTTGCCGCAGTGTTTGGAGGACTTGTCGGATGTGGTGAAGGTGCTCTTCCCAAGTCTTGCTGAAGATCAGAATGTCATCCAAGTACACCACCACAAATGAGTTGGTGAATGGCCGCAAGATGTCGTCCATCATCCTCATGAAGGTTGCGGGAGCATTCGTCAACCCGAAAGGCATGACCAGCCATTCGAAAAGGCCTTCCTTGGCTTTGAAGGCAGTCTTCCACACATCGAAGGGTTCAATTGGTACCTGGTGATACCCAGACTTCAGGTCAATCTTGCTGAAATATTTTGCACCTTTGAGTTGGTCCAGAAGGTCATCAATCCGTGGGATTGGGTACCTATTCCGGACAGTGATCTTGTTCAGCGCCCGATAGTCAATACAAAGTCTCCACG
Source organism: Pinus albicaulis (assembly GCA_034641835.2). Lineage (NCBI taxonomy): Eukaryota > Viridiplantae > Streptophyta > Pinopsida > Pinales > Pinaceae > Pinus > Pinus albicaulis. The sequence goes on from JAXQQM020072114.1 coordinate 2,827, forward strand.
TCCCATCCTTCTTCTGTACCAACATGATCGGGCTCCCACGGGGCGATGAACTTGGTCTGATGTGACCTTTCTGCAACAGCTCCTGAATCTGCCTCTTGATTTCATCATTCTCCAGAACAGAGCGCCGATAGATCGGTCCATTAGGTAGCGGCGCATCGGGGGTCAGATCAATCTTGGTGCTTGACCTGACAATGCAAAGGAACCCCTGTGGGTGAGGTGAATATGTCCCCGTACTCCTCCACAACCTTATCCATTTGTTGTTGTTGTGCAGAGGAGCCCTGTCTGGAGGTCGTGGCCACAGTCTTCTTCTTGCCCTGGGGGCGGATCATCAGGAAAACGAATTTCCTGGTTTGGGAAATGAGCTTACTGCATTGTTTTGCAGTAACCAAAGAGATAGCGGCAAGAGGTGGTACCTCTGGTATCCTGTACAACTTATTTCCCAAAGTAACAATAACAGCACGAGGTCGAGACTCATACACAGCATGACGCTTCCACAAGTATGGTTGTCCTAATAATACATCAGAAACATCAATAGGAGAAACGTCACATAATACCTCATCTGTGAAGGGCTTGATGCTATAGGGAAGGCGACATTGCCGGTTGACGCGGAGATCTCGTCCTTGGTGAAGCCACCCGATGGTGTATGGATGTGGGTGAGCTGTGGTCGGCAAGCCCAACCGCTTCATGCCATCTGCTGAAATGAGGTTCTTTTGGCTCCCATTGTCGACAATGAATTGTACCGGGGAGCCCTTTACCCACATCTAGGAGTGGAAGAGACGTTCCTCCTCCTCTGGATATTCCGGTTCCTCCTTTTGGATCTTTGTAGTGGCAACAGTGGCATTGGGCTCCGCATCAATAATCTGTTTCCCTTTTTCATTTCCCTTTTCAGGTTCTGATTCGGAGTCAGAGCATGCATCTGACTCAGAAGCCCTCATCTCGGCCACTAGCGACTGCTTGGCCCGACACTCACTTGTGTTGTGAGTGGAGCTCTTATGGAACTCACACCACTTTCCGTGTCCTTCTTTGGCTTTGCGGTGCTGTTCTTTTCTTGTGGCTTCGATGAGTTGTCTTTAGCCGCCATGCCTTGGCTCTGTCCTTTGTTCTACGGTTTGGAAGCACCTTTCCCTTGCTTTTGATTCGCAGATCCAAAGTCTCGCTTCTTCTGCTTGAATTTCTGCTCAATCTTGGCAGCATACCGGTATGCCGTACCAAGTGAGGAGATGCCGAGGAACTCCATTTCCTCCTGAATGTATCTATGCAGAAAGCTGCGATACTTTAGCACTAGATGTTTCTCTGAATCTTTGATACCCAACTTTGTGCGCAGGGTATGGAACAGATTCGTCAGCTCATGCACATCTTGATCCCTTTGTTGTCGCAGCGTGGTCCATTGTATGTACTTGTCCTCATAGCTCCCCACGGGATAGTATTGTTCCTTGATGGCGTCTCGGAAAGAATTCCAAGTGGGTACGGCCAAGAACAGAGAGGGTTTTGTCTCATCCTTTTTCTCACAATGGGTTTCCCACCAGTCCTTGACATGGGGGGCAGCTTTGAGGAGTGCAAAAATAATCTTCTCCCTGTCGGAAAAGTCATGAACTGAGAAATATCCTTCTAATAGATTCAACCATCTATCTACGGCATCTGCATCTATTTGACCCTCAAATATGGGAATGTCAAAATTTACTTATACCTTAAAAGGAGTCGCGCCTCCAGAGTGGCTGCTGGATGCAGATGCGCCGCCGGTGGGTAGCCGTTGAAGGATCTGAGCAAAGTTATCCATCATCACGTTCCTTTGTCTTTCGAGGGCCTCCTCGAGCAATATTTTGATAGGATCTTCTGCTCCCTCATCTTTCTTTTCGTCCCCCATGGGCGTCTGTCGAGGTTTGCGAGGCTGATCTTGCAAAGGTTCCACCAGATCAAGCCCTAGCTCCTTATACCCCGACCTCGTTGGGGACATGCAAAGAAGGATCGAGAAAAAGCAGACCGCTCTGATACCACTGATCCAGATTTATGCAGGAACGCAATAGAATAAACACATAACCATAAATACAGAGATGCAGTGGAAATAACACTTCATTTCATTAATATCAAAGAACTGAAATTTTCTTACAGACAGAATGGAAATAAAACTAGCTAGGGCACTGGTAGCTATCTCTGAGAAGAGATGTGGCGGCTACAGACCTCTTATTTGAGTTACAATGAGGCTGGAGGGCCTATTTATTATTTAGAAATAATGGGAAATCCTAAATATCCAAAACCCTAACCGTATGAGATGAAGCGCCAAAACTATGGGCCCTGTTTGGGTAAATTGGTGTTTCAACTTCCCAGGGGCATAACTTTGGCATACAATCTTCGTTTGACACGTACCATACCTCGTTAGAAATATTTATCCGAGGACTACAAATTTTGAATAAGCAACATCATCCATGGACCCATGTTGCTCTCCGTTTTCCCAAAAAACGTCGTTTAGGGCCTCAAAACGGCTCCGGAAGTTCAGGACCCAAAAAACTGCTAAAAATAGTAAGTTGTACCGAAACTGAAAAACTGAAAGAGACAATGGTGGGGGCCCAAGTGGAATTGGCAGGTGACCACCAATATCCACCTGGATCAATACCACCACACACAAGATTTCAAAATAATCTCTCAAAATACCTATCGATACCTTTGTGATATCAGACTCCATCGATAGGATAGAGTATGACCAAATGAATATTCATGTCTAAGCTTGAAAAACAAGACAATATTGTATATTGATGCATGCACATTCCAATCATGACAATCAATTTCTACATCTTCTCAATAGAAAAAACAAGTATTGTTTTTTCTCTGTTCACTTTACAACATAAACACCAATTTCACCGATAATGTTAGGATAGTTGAATGATATGACCAAAAAGGTGGGAGGAGTTTTTTTTGGTGTATTGAATGGGACTAGGGGACACACATGTAGCATGGATGAGTATAAGTTGGATGTCCAAGCATGGTTTACTAAGATCTATAATCCACGCATTAGAGAATGAGAAGGGGGATTAAGACCTAATGTCATAGGGGCTAGGGGGCTAGAGGGAAGGTAACAAGAGAAATTGAAATGGGAACCCCCGATAGTGGTGATAAGGGGATTAGGGGCCTCATTATCACAACCAATAAACCATTAACCCATAACCACTAAACTCCCTATCCCTTAACCCTGAAGTTGTAATCCCTTAACCCCTACACTCATAACTCATAAGCCATCATCTCCTTGATGCATTAAACCTTAAGCCATTAACTCTTGACTTAGAATCCATGAACCCCCTAAGCACTAACTTGCTATTCTCTTAACTAGTGACCCTTAAAACTTAATACATAACCCCTAAACACATTAAAACCTAACCCAATAACCCCTAACACCTAAATCCCTTAATTGTTAAGCCCTTAACACTTAAATCCCTTTCCCCCCAAGCCCTTGGCCCTTAACTCTTAACTCTTGAAGCCCTTAACCACTTAGTATCCAAGGCAAAAAACAACATCTCAAACCAAAAAAATAACCTCTTAGGAGAATCCTTCACCTCTAACAAGGAATATTGGTACCATTTGATTTTTAGAGAACTAGGTATTTGTCTCAAGGGTGTGTGTTTGTGGGTAATTTCCTTATTAACATGTATACCAAATGTAGAACAACTGGATAATTTGCAAAACCTCAATAAGAAATGGTCACAATATCTACACTTCATGTTGACATGGATCTTGTAGTGCTCTCCCACATAAGGAGTTGGCAATGAATAGATCACTCATAACGACGCAACCTCTTCAACCCTAATGAACAAGGAGCTAACCCTTGATACAAATATTTTGTTTGCTAGAAAAACACAATTGTGTCAATGCAGAATACTATACATAAGAGAAAATAAAATTATATTATCCATATCAATGCTTGAAATAGCCTCACATTTGTCATGAGTGGTGAGCCAAGGGGTGAATGTAGGGCACTATTAAAGTTACATTATATTTAAATTCCTTTTACATCATGAAATTGTTCTCCATAAGGGGATCAGGAGTCCAATTATCACAAACCATAAGCCCTTAAATCATAACCACTAAATTCCCTACCCCCTTAATCCCCAATCCATAATCCCTTAACCCCTACACTCACAAATCATAACCCATAAACCCCTTGACTCATTAAATATTAAGACACTAACCCCTAACCTATAATCCATGGACCTCCTAACCCATAACTCCTTATCCTCTTAACCTGTGACCCTTAACCCGTAATCCTTCACCCCTAAACACCTTAATTTCTAACCCCTTAACCACTAACACCTAAATCCCCTAAATCTTAATTCCTTAACTGCTAAATCCTCTGACCCCAAATCCCTTGGCCCCTAACCGTTGACCCTTGAAGCCCTTAACCCTTGAGGAGAAACCAAAGTCCATATGATCCAATGCATGGTCCTCTTTTGTCAAAAACTTGGGCCCTATGTCCCAAGATATCCTCTCTTCTTTGGAAAGAGGACATAAACAAGTTGTTTTATATATTTAAAAATGGAGCACTTTTCACCTATGTTCCTCTCCTGCATGCCACATGTGATATGAATGTCAATTGTTATCTTCTTGACTAAGGCGTTCTTCTTTTGTAAATGCGACCCTTGACTATGCCATGAAAACCCTCCAAAACGTTCTTAAATTATGGGAATTCATCTTCACATGTGAAGCTAGTGGAATGTGACAATTTATCCAAGATACCTCCAAATATTTTATTTGTGAGTTGGGGAATGTGAAAGATACCCTCAACAGAAAACACACATAAAGTTCGTAGCCAAGTGCCCGAAATGTGAGATGTTTCCACTTGTGAAATTGTGCTTCCAAATATGTGAATTCAACAACAAAACACACCTTAAAATACATGAATTTCTCTTAACATGTGAAAGAAAAAGTAATCCCTTAGCCTAGTCTTCTTCTCTTGGCAATTTGGGCCTTTTGTCACAAGATATATTCTCGTCTTTAGAAAGAGGACATAAAAAATATTTTTAGATGTTTCTAAATGAATTACTCTTCATTTATGCCCTTCTCCTTTACACCACATGATATGAATGCCAATTTTCATATTCATGACTATGGTGTTCTTATTTTATACATGTGACCCTTGACTATGCCATGAAATCCTCCAAAATAATCTTAAAGGATGGGAGCCTCTCATAATGCATGAAGCTAGTGGAATGTGACAAGTTATCCAAAATTCCTCCAAATATGTGATTTGTGCCTTGGGAAATGTGAAAGGTTCCCTCAATGGAAAAGCATGCATAAATATTTGTGGCCAAGTGCACTTAATATAAGATGTTGCCACTTGTGCAATTGTGTCTCTTATTGATGCTCAAATTGACACCCTAGTTATGCAAGGCTCACAAGGTGTCACCTTGGGAAAACTCAGGGTTGTTGCCATTGTCACCTTAACAACGAATCATGTCACTTTGGATTACTTATTGAATCCCCGGGGTATCCCAATGCGCAAAATTATGGGGTCTTTTATGTCACTAGATCACTAGCACTGAAAAGCATCTTTACATTGGATGGTTCAACATCTTGATGATCCCTATCCTATTGACCAAAACTTTTTTATTCATTATTACTTTCATCGCAACACCTCTAATAGATATTGATGTTGTTCATAAGCCTATTTTTTGTTCTCCTCTATGGAAACAATATTACTCTAATGTCATTATTCCTACCTTTGCAACTATCAGTTTTCACTTCTATCCCATCAAGGAAATAACTTTCGTGAATGAATGGCTACACAATAGGGACCATATGAGCAAATTTTTCAAATCATCGTTGTAATACCCACACGACACAAAAAATTGATGGTCTATCATATCCAAACACTCTACTTTGCAACTATCAGTTTTCACTTCTATCCCATCAAGGAAATAACTTTCGTGAATGAATGGCTACACAATAGGGACCATATGAGCAAATTTTTCAAATCATCGTTGTAATACCCACACGACACAAAAAATTGATGGTCTATCATATCCAAACACTCTATGATGGGTTTCATAGACACCCAACCCATGATAACAAGCTACATTCTATTGCTGAAGCCTACAAATAGTGGAAGAATTATATTCTACTAAAGAAAATGACCATCCACACTAGGCCTTTGCCTACTCTAAATAATATTTTGGAGTTAGTTCCCATAGATTTTATGTCATATTTTCCCTCAACCAAACATGGCAACTAAATATAACTATGGGTATTGGAAAGAATCTTTGTACATTCCCTTATTGTGGTTCCCTCTTCGCTTTAAAATCTTTAAATTATTTTCAATTTTATCACAAACCCATATATTCATTTATTCATTTGATTATCTCACACATATATCATGATATATTTGAGGCCAAATCAATCCAAACCATTTTATCCTCAATTGTAATACGAGCTTTATTTAATTTGGCGGTATTGAATTTGAGTGGGACACTAGATCAATTAGATTACGACCTTTATTGAATTTGAGTGGGACACTAGATCAATTAGATTACGACCTTTATTGAATTTGAACGGGACAATAGAACATAAGAAGAGTGATTCCATCACAGTGGGAGGAGCGAACGAATGGTTTAGTTTCGGTGATGGATGATATAGATTCATAGGCCCCTAAAGACAAGTAAATTATATCAAATCAAAACTTATGTACCTATAAAAAAAAAGAGCATTTTTCGTGTGTTTTTTTTCTTTTTTCTTTTTGGGTAATAAGTTACAGTGAGTTTTGTGCCGACAGGTCCCTCCTCATCAGGAAGGGAATGAAGGGATGGACAGGAGCATACTAGCGAATGATTCCTCGATTCCCACCCATTGGTTTCAACATGAGGCCTCGGCAGTGGCAATGTCGCAATTCCAGGGCCTCAAATAATAAGTGGTATGGGAAGGGAAGAACAATGGGGAAGTTGCAGATTGTCCATCCCAGCTATGGAGAGAAAATGAGCAACTATCAGTTGGGTCACTTCCATTCTCTCGAAGGAGGCTTGCTATCCTTTGTGAGAACAATCTGATGAAAAATAGTCTTCAGAGATTGCATTGCACTGTCCTGAAAGAAAGATAGAAGAAGCTTATCCCATCCTCTACTTCTTCTGTTTATGATAAACATGAATGGGTTGAAGAAGATAAAATAGGGTTGAGATGGGTTTAATTTGTGATTCTTCTACTGTAAGTTGCGGCTGTCGTTAGTAGATAAGTCGATGTTTTACCTAGGCTAGTTGTTAGGTCACAACTGGCTCATGGATTTGAAATTTGTGATCCAAGGGTACTCTTGCCCTGCTTTCAATAATGTGATAAGCAGATATATTCATCTTTTGAAGTGCAATGGAATCCACTTTAACATCTGGAGTTTTGTGTTCTTTTTAAATTTCATTGTCCATTGATGGTGGTATTAAAATCTGGTTTAAAATCCATTGGTGGGATCTTATATTCATTTTCCATGGATGGTGGTATTAAAATCTGGTTTAAGATCCATCGATGGGATCTTATATTCTGATTCTGAGTTTTGCCTGAACACAAAGGTTCACCTTTGTTGTTTTTAATGACTTGTGGACTTGTGATCTGTAACACGAGGGTCCTCTTAACCTGGCTTCATGTAATCTGATAAGCAGGAATATTCTTTTTTGGGGGGATTTTTGTGCCTACAGAGTCTTTTTTATTTACAGATAGGTGTTGAAGGGAAGCTGAAAGATGGTTCCTTTTGAAGTTCGCAACCGATGTTTAAGCCTGTTGAACAGTGTGTTGTTACGCCAGATCGAACGCTAGAAGAACCATAGTTATTCGTTCTGCAATTTGGTTTAATCGATCCATTACACTACCATCAATCATTGGAATTGTTGGTCTTCACGATCTAACCTTCTTTACAAGTCACCATGCTTCAACCTATTTGCCGAAACTCCTGTATATGGCGACGAGTTTCATTTATTTATGCGAAGAACAACGTTCACATCACCTTGCACTATGACACCAGGAAGATTCAGTGTGGAGACTAAGCAAAAGATGACAAATAAAATATCTACTCAAGCAGCGAATCCATGAAGAGAATACCTGCTCAATATGCTAACCATGGCACAGGTTTTACTCTTGGGACATCTCCTACAATAGCGCGATATCTATGCGGGTAGGGCCTAATACTTTATGTTCAGTCTTCAAGTAATACTTTAGGGTCTAGTATGTGTATCCGTTCATTTTACCCTTTAGCTATCGTTGGCTAAAGAATACATGCAAATCTGAAGCCCTGAGAATGGCGAGAGAATGAGAGTATCCAATCAACGCAGGAAGTAATCTCTCATCCTCTGAGACACTCATGTACCCATTTCTCAACCCATCTGACCTATTTGGGCCTGAATTTTTTTTATTTTGGTATGAGGTCAAGATTGATAGAAACTTCAATTAATTTCTCCATAAATTGTTTATCTTATGAATAGTGGTCTACATTAATATTCGACACAAAATACAATGATGGTCGTGGGATCGATTCTCATTCAGGTAAACAAGCAAATTATAGGTTCTGTTGCTAATGATAAAAGGGCACACTTTTCCTTTTTTTGAATTTTAATGGGGCATTTTTTATCATGTATTCATTCTTATCTTTGAATAAAGTATTCTTTGACAATTTCGATATTTCGAGAACTGTTTTTAAAAAATGGTAGCTGCAGGTTTCTTTAGATTGTTCTTCCCATGGCCTCCGCTGCTCCTTCGACTGGATAACTTCTCATAGTTTTTTACTGGCTTCGTTGACTTAGAAACTACCTAAACGATTGCGCAGAATCAACCCATGGTCTGCCCTTTCCGCCCAGCGATTCCCTCACCCTCTGGCCTAGAAACTGTCTAACCGATTGTGCAGATTCAATCCATGGTCAGTGTTTGCTCCTTAGTGATTCCCTCGCCTTCATCATGATTTTTCCAAATCTCTCAGACAGAAAATTAAAATGCAAAAAATATATTTCCCCAGAACAAATACCTTGCATAAATCTATAATTAATCAACAATAAAAATTTGAACTATGTATTCTGCATGGTTTCACTTTCCTATTTGAACAGTTTAGGGTTTGTTGTCCTTTCCTCAACCATGGGAAGAGTCTAAACAATTTATCTGTAGAGAGCTTCAAATTTGTTGGATAATGAGACACCAGAATAACTCTTTCACACTTGTTTGATCATTATGATATTAGAGACAATGTTTTAGAAAAGACTCAAGAAATTATTTGCTTACTAATTTTTTATAAGTATGACAAAATTGTTGAATGCATGATACTTTTTTCCTATTGATTTTATATGATTACTACGAGTGTTTATCCTTTCTTGAAGTGCATCTTTGCACTAGGAAGAACTTGGGTTGTTAGCCTTTTTCTTGCATGGGTTGGATGGAAGCTCATCTGAGGACATGAATGCTAAAACATTATTTTTTTAATTTGGATCAATAGATAATCCTCTTAAAAATATTAAAGAAGATACATTTTGTGAGACAAAATTACCATGATAAGGGATTGATAAACATTGTATGACTCATGTGGGTTCTTCTACCTGTCTAGAAGGGTATAAAACTGGGTTTTTCTTTCAAGGAGGATTCCCAATCAATTTCTTAAGAATGAAAAATCTGATGAATCTTGCATTTCTCTTCATTCATCAAAAGGACAGAGCACCCGGAGTAACCTAGCAAATATCAATACTAATCTACACACTGACACGAGTATTAAAGCAGAATGTGTGACAACAGAAGCCCAACTAGAGAAAGAAAACATCTATTTTTAGATTAAGACATCATGTTTTAGCTTTTTCTCATTGAATCTTTTGTAATCATAAAATAAATTATATACCATCTAATGCCTAATTTTCTCTATTTTATTATCCTAGTATTAAAGTTTATATTATATCATTTATCTTTTCGATGTACAATAATCCTTGAACGGGTCTTTAAAGTGTAAGATTGAACTCGGTTAATAGAATATTAGAGTCTTAGAGAAAATACTTTCTACTTCCATTGTAGTTACATTGACCTTGATTTAGAGGACATGAAACCTGAGAAGTCAACATATTTGCTTCATAATAATCAAACCCCCAGTTCAACGTTTTGTTTCTTTGTTTCTTGATTGCTCCTGGGTGGATCTCTAATCACAATAGAGAACAAGGGCATACATAAGGCCTTATAAGATATGTTCTCCAAGAACCATGTTCTTTGATTTATGTAGCTAGATGCTTGATGCATATGATTGGTCTTGGATACACTTTTCTTGGTCAAAATAAAATTACCTATACTAATACACTAGGTGCAATTATTGCACCTTTATCAAATGAGTTTTTAAACTCCATACAAAACTTTAAAATTCCCAATCTCTCTCTTTCATATGCAGGGTGTGATTAGTTTCAGCAGATTCTAAAGGGGACAAGTTTATCACTTTATTGCATCGTCATATAAATGCCCGACCAATTCGGGGGCTATAATAGTTATATACTCTTCCCCATCCCATTTTCCTATGGAAACTGAGGCTTTAGGAAGGAAGATGATGCATTTTGATCTTACTTGTGAGCTTCTTGTCCCAGGAGGGGTTTTTTGTGGTTCCCAGCATCAATGAGTTCAATGGGACAACATTGTCGTGCTTAAGTCTTAATATTTAGAAATAAAGCCAATATTTCCTTGTACTTGTTTTATTATAGATGTATGTAAGTCCTCCATAACTTACATGAGTTCAGTTGCATCTCATGCTTGCTTGTATTACTTGCATTTTCAGAGTATTTAAGATGTGTACTGCTGAATTTTTCCTGATTCTGCATAGTACCAAATTTGAATTTGAACCCAAACTTTGTATCTATGGTGAAAATTGGAAAAAAGACATGGATTGTACAGGTATCCTATTAAGTTTTTCTTTGTTTCTTTAACTTTCTCCCCTCATGATTGAGCATGCTATTCTAGGGTAAAATTCCTCTTCCTATGAAAGGGAGTTTCACTTTCTAACACTTGTAAGAGAGATTCTTTAACTTATATGACATATTGACTAACACATGTAACTATTTTGAGAAATATTCCCTTACACTTATGCATATTTTTATTGGACTTAGAACTAATAGGTAAGGTGAATTCCCTTAAGAGATATTATTTGTACAAGTTGCACATTATTCTTTTCATAAGGGCTCATTAATTTGGTGCTTTCTTTGGCATAGATTGGGCACTCCACTAGTTGAGGTTACCTTGGATATGGACTGCTCCATTTACGTCTATTATTAGCTATTTATAAACCTCTTCCTATTATTTATCTATAAATGAGTTGTAGGGTGAGTATGTAATGTCCCAAACTAGATTTTTGCAGTAATCTTCACAGTTACTATCGAGGCATTTTTTTACAAAAATGACATTGCCAATGATTTTCTGTAATTATTAATGCGAGGACACTTCATCAAGCATATTGCACACAATTTAACATGAAACCCTCATTTTACATTAAATACAAGAAACAACTCAGCCTTGTTATATTAACATGAATCTGAACATACATGAGAACTTGTTTGGAGAATGACACAAATGACTGACAATGACCTCTCCAATGAGTTCGTTGATGCCTAATGAGAAACATGGTTGACTTCTCCTTCAAGACTAGTTAGGGTGGAATCTTTCACCACCAAAGGCTAGTTATTTTAATCAACTTGGGTGGGTAATTTCTCCACCGAAGAAGATCATTCGTTGGGTTATAAACCCTTAAGAAAGATTCAAGAGCCAAATTAAACAATCCATCAGATATCTTGACATGCCTAAAGAATGATCTTGAGTTCCCTTTATAATCTTTGACCACCCCAATACCATGCACAATTATTCCTTGGATACCAATACCATGGTCAAGTATTCCATGGGTGCCAATACCATGGGAAAGTAATCCATGGGCACCAATACCATGGGAAATTAATACATAATAATGTGACTTAAGTTCGCCCTTGTTGTTGTGACCATATTTTAATCTAATTAAATCATTCATTTCCCCTACAATGATTACTCATAAAAGGAACATGGAAGTATTCCCTCCTCAAGATTGCTTGTCCTCAAGAAATGTCATAACCTACATATCAATACCCAGGTCCTAATTGTGCCACTGTGCTACTCTGTACCACTATACTATCTAACCATCATAAATCCCTTGATACTTGTTCCAAATATACCACTATCATTGGGCCACAAGTGGATCCATTGTAGCGTGAACCATCCCTCAGTATCACCATCCATTGTAATTATTGCCTCCATGATATGGAGCATGTAAATGGTATGTAATTTATTTTTAGGAAATATGTTTTATAGTATCTTCACTAAGCTTCCATGTTGTGGGTGGCTTACATATGTTGTCAAGGTCACCTAGCACTTGCTCCTGGCGTCATCTGCATTTACTTGGGGGTTTCAAACCTAGGTCTCTACATGAATACAAGCTATATCACCTCATTGCTTAATTCTAAACCACACAACCATAGACAATAAGAAGAATGATATACCTCAACATTCTCTTTCGTGCATTCCAATTCACCATTCTGACAAAAATCTTGACTGTTGATTTTTGTAGCTTGGGAGGTACTCCCACAACCTTAGGGTACCGGGTTTGGAAGGAGTTGATCCACAAAAGGGCTTTGTGGGCAATGTATCCAAGCAGTGGTTTTTGTGCCCAAATTTGTGGGCATGAAACCAAGTGAAGAAATAATTGTTTATTCATTGTTTACATGAGGGCACCCTTAATGGAGCAAGGGGGACCTAAGACAACCATGGAGTGTCGTGATCAAATGAAATAAATATATTTTCTAATGTTAGTTGGGGTTTCATGAAGCAAACTCAAGTTGGCTTGGGTTTATGTCATGACCTATGGGGGCTAATGTTTACCCTCATAGAACACTATAAGAAGGAAGAGATGAAGCTCATTTGTACATACCACAAGAACACTTCATCATAAGGAGACTTCTTTAGTAACAAATTCAGACGCCACTCCAGCTTGAGTTTGCTCTTGTAAAATTAAATAGTGAACTCAACAATGAACAAGTGAATGTTAGAAAAAATGGAGAATGTTCAGATAGAAATAATATAGTTGAATTTTCTTGCAGGACGGAAGCAAACTCTTGTGGTTAAATCATCTCAGCATCTCTTTGAGAGTAGTAGACAAGAAATCCATTTTGAGTTTCAATAAGTAAAGACCCTCAAATGTACAAGGATTATGTAACGACCTCAAAATGTACCAACAATGTTTTCTCTTTCCAATTATATATTTCCTTCTACATCTAAGATAGCAACAACTTCTTCAAATTATGGCCACAAAGCTTCCTTTGTGAGCTTGTAAAAATAATTGATTCTATTTTCTTTCATCAAATGTACCATACAGTGTTGACTCCTCTCTCAACTTACCCTTTTCCAGCCCTTTCAACCACCATGATTTAATAAATATGCTAAACCATGAAGTAAACTTTAAAGCTACACCTAAAGCATTGCCATGAAGTTATCTCTTCTTATGCCACTGAATTCGACTACTTTATATTTTGGAAGTAGTTTTCACATTATTTTTTTATTTTTACCTTGTGACATCTTACATAATTTATGTAACTCATGATTTTTTGGAGTGTCCATAATTGTGTATGAAAACTAATTATGGGTACTCCATAAAAATCATGAGTTACATAAATTATTGAAATTATTGAGTGTCATCTTTAGCTCCCCACTCTTATTGAAATTCAAAATGGATTTCTTGTCTACTACTCCCTCAAAGATGTTGAGATGATTTAACCACAAGATTTTGCTTCAGTCCTGCGAGAAAATTCAACTATATTGTTTCTATCTGACCATTCTCCCTTTTTTCTAACATTCACATGTTCACTGCTGAGTTCACTATTTAACTTTACAAGAGTACCTCAAGCTGGAGTGGTGTCTGAATGTGGACTTGGACGTAAGGCAATGACTCAGTTTTCAATGATCAAACTGAATTTCTACCAAAATATGTCCAAGATAGTTCCATTCACCATAATTTTAAACCCTCCTTTTTAACCTGCTTTATTTTGTCGTGAACTTATCTATAGTAATAGTTGTAGGTGTTATAAATGGGAGAACCATTGAAACACACCACATGTTGAGATTGTTTTGCTTAGGAAAATCATCTAGATCGTATTCTACATCAGGGTTGTCATGGTATCTTCCCTTTGGATCTGCAGTACCCTATCCAAATGTACCAAAAATGTTGTCTCTTTCCAATTATATGTTTCCTTCTCCATCTAAGATAGGAGCAACTTCTTCAACTTATGGCCTCAAAGCTTCCTCTATGAGCTTGTAAAAAATTTTGATTTTTTCTTTCATTCATCAAATGTACCATGTAGTGTTGACTCCTCTCTCCACTTACCCTTTGCCAGCCCTTTCAACCACCATGATTTAATAAATATGTTAAACCATTAAGTAAAATTTAAATCTATATCTAAAGCATTGCCACAATGTTCTCTCTTCTTATGCCACTCTATTCATCTGCTTTATATTTTGGAAGCAATTTTCATATTATTTTTTTATTTTGACCTTGTGACATCTTACATAATTTATGTAACTCATGATTTTTCTGGAGTACCCATAATTGTGTATGTAAACTAATTATGGGTACTCTAGAAAAATCACGAGTTACATAAATTATTGAAATTATTGAGTGTCATTTTTAGCTCCCTACTCTTATTGAAATTCAAAATGGATTTCTTGTCTACTACCCCCTCAAAGATGTTGAGATCATTTAACCAAAATATTTTGCTTTAGTCCTGCCAAAAAATTCAACTATATTGTTTCTATCTGACCATTCTCCCTTTTCTCTAACATTCACTTGTTCACTGTCAAGTTCACGATGTAACTTTACAAGAGTAACCTCAAGCTAGAGTGGTGTCTGAATGTAGACCTGGACATAAGGTAGTGACTCATTTTTCACTGATCAAATTGAAATTCTACCAAAAGATGTCCATGACATGGCCATTCACCATAATTCTCGACCCTCATTTTTAGCCTGCTTTATTTTTCCATGAGCTTCTTTATCATAATAGTTGTATGTGTTATAAATGGGAGAACCACAGAAACACACCACATATGATTTGAGATTGTTTGGCTTGGGAAAATCATCTAGATCTCATTCTACATCAAGGATGCCATGGTATCTTCCCTCTGGATCTGTAGTACCCTCTCCAAATGTAGCAGCATTGATGTCTCTTTCCAACTATATGTTGCTTTCTCCATATATGATAGCGGAATTTTCTTCACGTTATGGTCTCAAAGCTTCCTCCGTGAGCTTGCAAAAAATATTGATTTTGTTTCATCAAATGTACCATGGAATGTTGACTCCTCTCTCCACTTACCCTTTGCCAACCCTTTTAACCACTATGCTTTAAGAGATATGCTAAACCATGAAGTAAACTTTAAAGCTACACCTAAAGCATTTCCACAATGTTCTCTCTTCTTATGCCATTGAATTCAACTGCTTTATAGTTTGGAAGCAGTTTTCATATTAATTTTTTTATTTTGACCTTGTGACATCTTAGATAATTTATGTAGCTCATGATTTTTCTAGAGTACACATAATTTTGTATGAAAACTAATTATGGGTACTCTAGAAAAATCGTGAGTGACATAAATTACTGAAATTATTGAGTGTCATTTTTAGCTCCCAACTCTTATTGAAATTAAAAATGGATTTATTGTCTACTTCTCCCTCAGAGATGTTGATATGATTTAACCACAAGATTTTGCTTCAATCCTACCAAAAAATTCAACTATATTGTTTCTATCTCACCATTCTCCCTTTTTTCTAACATTCACTTGTTCACTGTTGAGTTCATTATTTAAATTTACAAGAGTAAACTCAAGCTGGAACGGTGTCTGAATGTGGACCTGTACATAAGGCAGTGACTCATTTTTCAATAATCAAATTGAATTTCTACCAAAAGATGTCTAGGATAGGGCCATTCACCATAATTATCGACCCTCATTTTTAGCCTGATTTATTTTTCCATGAACTTCTTTATCATAATAGTTATAGGTGTTATAAATGGGAGAACCAATAGAACACACCACATATGATTTGAAACGATTTTTCTTGAGAAAAGCGTCTAGATCTCATTCTACATCAGGGTTACCTTGGTATATTCCCTCTAGATCTACACTACCCTCTCCAAATGTACCAGCAACGTTGTCTCTTTCCAATTATATGCTACCTTCTCCATCTAATATAGCAACAAATTCTTTAAATTATGGCCTCAAAGCTTCCTCTGTGAGCTTGTAAACAATTTTTTTTTTTTTTTTCTTTCATCCAATCTGCCATGCAGTTTTGACTCCTCTCTCCACTTACCCTTTGCCAACCCTTTCAACCACCATGCTTTAAGGAATACGCTAAAACACGAAGTAAACTTTAAAGCTACACCTAAAGCATTGCCACAATTTTCTCTCTTCTTATGTCACTGAATTCAATTGCTTTATATTTTGGAAGCAAGTTTTATATTATTATTTTTATTTTGACCTTGTGATATCTTACGTATTTTATGTAACTCATGGTTTTTCTACAGTACCCTTAATTGTGTATGACAGTTAATAGCTATTCTATACTAATATATTGGACTTATGTTCTTCCAAAATTCAATGTAAGGGGTTTGGAAGTATGATTACATGTTTATGATATTCCTCCATAAATGTTTTGTCTCTTCATTTTCCACCTTCAAAATTAGAGTTCATGATCCACATCAACAATATTGATTCAGAAAGGAAGCTGGAGAGGTACTTTATGATACAGATTATACATATGGGTAAAATTTTGCTGATTAATTTATATGCCTATCATACCTATGGCATAGGACCCCCCAGATCCAAAGCAATGTTGTTTAGAGAGGTTTTTAATTTTCTCTACCAGATAGGACAAAAAATCGTCACATCTGGATCCTTTTATTCTAGTATTAAGGTTACTGAATCAAGGAGGCAAATTGCAGAGCTCAAAGGAATGTTGCATAAAGAGATAGTTGAATTTGAGGTGATATTATAGATGTATATAAAGGATGTTTAGTATACTTTAGGTTGTCCAACATGATATTATGATAGAATAATCCTTCTACTTAATGAATATTTCCATATTTTTTATAGAAATTTCTTAGTTGTAAATAATTTCTTCATAGATTAATTCATTATTTTAATGCAATTTTTCAAATTCAAACAAGGTTTGTTGGAAGAGGCCATCATTAGTGACGGGAAAGTTGGAAGACCAATTACTGATATTTCAAAGCTAAATTGTATAAGGCATCTTCTTCTTTATGAATCCTATGAATGAGATCGTTATCTTTGCCATTATTCATAACTGCGTCATATTTACTCATTGTTTTTTACTTTTTGGTATGCAAATCAACATTTTAAAGGTAGAATTTTATGTTGTCATAACATATTTACATGATTCACAAGGTGAGAAATAAATCTTTAGTGTAATTTCAGATTTTAGGTTTTATAATTATAGGTTATTTATAGGCTATAATTGTCTACAAAGTTGCACTTTTAATTGAGCATTCAACCGAACATATTGATTATCTTATACATAACTATTTTTGATTTAGTATAAGCTCTTTTGCTTCATTAGAATTAAGTCCATTTTGTATTGGCCGCTAATTGAACACATTGTTTTTCTTCAATGTTTTGCAATATTAAAGTGAACTAATTAATGTGTTATTATTTGGTGTCCATTGTTGAAAATATATACTCTTACTGTGATAAGTTTCAAATTTTTTTATTTGTTGGATGCTATCATGTTTTGAGTGCGGACTTGTGAAATTCCAAATCGCATGTTGCTTTATGTGAAGGGGATATATATATATATATATATATATTCCCTGTGGTTCATTGGAGATTAGTGTTACATTTGCACAAAAGTTTAGATATCATTCAGATATCTAAATTTTCTAATTTTAATTTGAATATTTACATGATAAAGGAAAGACAAAGGTCCCAATCATAAAAAATCAGCCAACGACAACAACATTGAGATTTTTCTTTCATTCAACCTGTAACATATTGCCTCTGTCTTCATCAATGCTCTTATTCCAATGCTATCCACTTATGACATTTCCTTTGAAATATTTGGTGCATTTGCGAGTTACAGGTCATTTGTAGGCTATAAATGTCTTCAGAGTTTCAATTATAATTGAGTATTCAACAGAACATATTGAGTTTCTTATACGTATCTATTTTTCCCTCCACCCACTTTTCATAACTTCCATAACCATTAGGTAGGGACCTGCAACTTTGATGATGTTTTGCTTTTTTAGTAAAATATTGTCAAGACTTTAATTTATTTAAAGTTGTAGAATTTACAATCAATAAAGTTTCAAGGTATAATTTTTAAAAGTCTAATTCTTTAAAGGGTTCTAGCTCAATGGAAGAGCACCTGCTTTACAAGCAGGAGGTTGGTGGTTCGATTCCATCGTGCCCTGATATTCATATGGAATGGCGACGATTAGTTTTTTGTGATAGAGGCTCTTTGACCATCACCAATGAGCTTATGGTGACATTTTTCGACCCTCACCAAAATATGAAATGGTGACGGTCAATGAATGCCACCATATATACACATCAATAGTGACGACCATGAAAGGACCATCACCATAAATCGTTGTTGTTAATATAAAATGGTGAGGGTCATTGTTTTTCATTACAATCATTATTCGTGATGGACCTTGAAGTCACCAATGAGCTTATCATGAAATTTTTTTACCCTCACCAAATATGAAATGGTGAAGGTCAAAGAACGTCGCCATATATATGGACCAATAGTGACTGTCAGGAAAGGTCCATCACAATAAATATTTGTTGTTCATTTGAGATGGTGACGGTCACTATCCGTCATTATAATCAATATTTTTGATGGGCCTTACATGCCACCACAACACATACTTTTGGCGACACCAACTTTGGTGACGTTCAGGTTTTTGGTTTCGAGGTTATTGTCTATCACCATTGCTCATATGAAATGGTGACGGTCATTATCCGTCATTATAAATCATTATTGGTGACGAACCTTGAATGTCACCACAACACCTATACTTGCGGCGACACCACCTTTGGTGATGTTCAACTTTTGGTGACAAAGGCTCTTTTGACCATCACCAATGAGCTTATGGTGACATTTTTCGCCCCTCACCAATGTCCTTTTTTCTTGTAGTGATTAAATTGGAATATGTAGAGAATAAGTTATATTTTACTATATTTACTATAGAAATTATATCTTTCAACAATAATAGCCAAATAAATAACTATAATACCACAAAATGTTATACATTTATTGATGAAAGTATTGTTCACTTATCTCTTCATGGGGGAAACCTCGGTTGAGCAGGGCTCCAATTATAATAAAATCATAAGACATCTTATTACATTTCTTCTCCTTATATATATAGTTCTATATATATCTTCTAGGAACATTCTAGAGAGGGAACTTTCTAGTAGGAAGAACCTTTTAGTAAGCCTTCTTACAATTATTTCTTTCACATTGTTATATGAGTCTTATTTACTAGATATTTTCTCCATACATAGCAGCATATTTATCTACTTAGCGGGTTAGGATAGGACCATAGCATGACCTACCTCGTAAAAATAAGTTTTATCCTTGTGGCTAGAGATGAGGGAACTATTGAAAGATCTTTGTTAGTTCTCATCTAACATCTCCATACTAGTACATATGTTGTTTATTCACAAAAAATTATTTCAATAATTTGATAAAATTTAATGTGGTTTTAGAAATTAGTAGGTAATTATCAAAATTCCTTTATTTTTTTAACTAGATATCTCGACGTTCATCACATTTGCAACACTAGTTACATCTATCAAACTTGTGATTGTAGGTTGTCATAGTATACCGTTACAAGTCCAATGTACGATTAGAGAAATTTTGAGGTCAAAATGGGCCTCAACACAAAAATGTACAATCAAAATCAAATTTATAAGAACCAAATGATTCGCCATTTTTGGAGTAAAAATGTATAAAGATTAAAAAATAAAAATAAAAACAAAAACTACTTTTTCAACTTGTATTTTCAATATATCTCCCTACGGTTTTACTCAAATTTCGATTAGAAGAACTCATTGGATGCAGAATTTAATTCCTCATCCAAGGAGTACCCATGTTGCATACTTTTGATGGACCTTGCTAGACAAAAAATGATAAGTACGTGAAAAACGTGATTGGAATCTAGTTTTCATGTATTTCTCATTTTTCGTTTAGCGGGGTCTATCGAAAGTATGCAACATGGGTACTCCTTTGATGAGGAATTAAATTTTGCATCCAACAAGTGCTTCTACTCGGAATTTGAATAAAATCATAGGGAGACAAGTTGAAAATGTAATTTTTTTTCCCCTCTAAAATTTGATGTTGTAATATAATCTTATTTTTTTTATTTCCACCACTATTTTATAATATTCCTTTGGAGACCCATTTTAGACCTAAAAATTTCCCTAATGTATGGTCACAATTGTGATACATGTTTTGGTACCCACTTAACCAAAAAAAAAAAAAAATTAACTTAATGCATGATCAATAATTGTGTTAATGTTCAATAATTGTCTTGTCAATAAATGTACTATATATATAATTATTTAAAGTTTTTTTTTGGGAGAAAAAGGAGGATATATGTTAGATGCCTCTTCTATGAATACAAGCCTCTCTCCCCCTCTAAATTAGTTTGAATGATTGTGATCATTTACTTCGTAATGAAATTATTTATCATGAAGCATTGGCATTAATTTTTCAAGATTCTTTCTCTTGGTTATTTCTATAATATTTTCAAAGACATTATTTTGATATCTCAAGACTATTAAAAGGCTACTAAGATCGATCCATTTAATGGAAACTTTGTCACTTGGAAGGGAATGTCAATCTTTTGTTCTCTCACTTCTCCTTTGTTGGCTATGTGAGGTAAGCATTGAATCTCCTTTCTAGGCTAAACCCTAAAGTGTTCCTTAGCAAGAGTTTTTATTTTGTTTCATGCTACAATGTTCTATATATATATATATATATTTGGTGTGAATATATATATATATATTCAAGAGAAATGAATATATACATGTTCTTGTCTCTACAAAGAGACTCGCCATACTTCTAGTAAGCTATCATCATCTAATATATACATCCATACTTCTAAAAAATTGTCATCTTTTATCCTCACATACAATAATCGCTAAAACATTACAAGCTCATAAAAGGCATCATTTTAAGAAACATCCATCCATCTGGTCTCGGATTTAGAATAATAATGAGCCACTATTGCTATTGCTTCAAGAAGAGACTATGTGGCCTTTATTTCCTCCCCATCGATGAACTCATATAGGCTCACTACTCCTACTGGTAAGTACAAATATTATTTAGAAAGTTCATAAATTTTGTCATTCAATTAATGGAGTATATGATTAAAATAATCCCACTCTAGATAAATAAGGGCATGATTAATGTCTTTAAGGATGGGATCAGGAAGTCTAACATCAACTACTAAGGCATTTTTGATAGACCAATCTATCACTAGCTTAAAATCACCCATTACCTACAATTTTCTAACATTTTTTTAAGTATTATCTCCAGCAGAAGCTAGAGTGCTATAAAATTAGCTCTATTATTGGATCCTCTCCCTAGTGCATATATAATAAACATAAATTTAGAATGGTTGAAAAATATGATGACCCCATGCCACACATCAAGTGGTGATCTTCATTTGCATTATCAAAAAATCTCCATGGCATATCATAAGCTAATCTTGGCATAAATGGATTCCTCAAAATTTTAGACTTCAATTTAGATCTTAATTCTTTAGTAAGGGAAATAATTTTACTAGCACTGAGATTGTCTTGATATTCAACAAGAAATTTTTGGCACCCATGATCTTAGTGAAAATTAAGCAACTACACTAGGGTGGGGCCCACAGGCTTTATTTAGGTGCATGTCTATTTTTATTATCCCTTAATTTATATGGAAATTAAACTGTAATATATTCTCAATGTGGACTTGATATAGTTAACTGAAGTGGAAAAATAAGTTAGCTAAATGAATTTCGAGTTAGGGGTTGGTTGGTGGGACATGCTGAGTAATTATAGTTGTAATAGAGTGATTCTAGTTGTAACAGAGTTCGAAGTGCAGTGGTGCATGAGTTTGTGCAAGTTGTAAATAGTTTAACTTAGTTAAGTGAGTTAAACTCGGTTGTGCTAGTTGTAACTGAAGATACACTACTGAGATACCTAGTGAATTAAATATTAATTAATTCACAATCAATGATCTCACATATAACTGAGGATTTACTAATATTAGCTGCATGCATGTCAGATCCAGTGGAGACCCAGTTGAGTTCTAGGTGAAAGGGAAGTTGACTATTAGTTGTGACATTATCCACTTGCACACATGCAAGTAAACACACATTGGATTTGCTCATGATACTTGCGCAGTCAAGGCAGCCAGGACTACAGCAATTCAGGGATTGCGTAGCGAAGGCAGGTTGTCTAGAGAGAGTAAATTGGCTAAGGGATTTTCCAATTTTTGTATGACAATGTGAGACAATTAGCTAATGTACTGAGAGCTCTTGTGAGAAGAGTTTTGTATGTAATTGTTTCATGATCCATGATATAATATACAATATAAGATAGTGGGTTTTTTAGCTGTAATACTTCCCTAGGAAATTATATGTGTTGTGTGTGAGTGATATTTCTTCATGTTCATGTGATTAGCAATTGTGTTTTTAATTCCGAAAAAGTTGTAGAAGTGATTCAATATTTAACTTTAACACAATGTTAGATAAGGTGAATCCAAGATATACATACTTTTTGTATAATTTATACATGGTATCAAAGCACATGAAATTGCAGAAGTGAAGCAGGAGCTAAGTTTGTGACTGGATAGAATTCAAATTTGAAAAAAGAACTTCTTGGTGCTACAGCTGATTAAAGATCAAAATGGATTTCAATGGAATGAGGTTAGAGTATGCACTCTAGGGCAGCTCGAACTAAATTACTTGGAATCACAGGATGGAGGCAGTAATCGAAGACAATGGCTTGAAGGAATTTATTAAAAAATATGTTCCTAAGCAAGATGTTGCAAATAATGCCAATCTTGATGCATGGAAAAAGAAAGTGGCAAAGGTGAGGAGGATCCTATTGGAGGGAGTACGAGGCCAAATTGTCTCAAGCCTCCATGGGAAAGCCACACCATATGCTATGTGGAAGGCTTTGACGGATCTATTCCAAAGCAACAGTGACCATAGGGAATTGGCGGTTAAAGATAAACTCGGGAATATCAAGATGGAAAAGAGCGACACCATTCCAAAGTATCTCACAAAGTTTGTCCAATGTTGGGATGAACTGGGGAGTGTGGGAAAAATAGTCGCTGATGATGATTTGGTGATTTTGGCTCTCCTACGACTTCCTAAGGGTTGGCACAGTTATGAAGACTCTATCAACGGAAGGGAAAATTTGTCGAATTGGGAACGACTGTGGTCGGATCTAGTGCAGGAGGAGTTTAGGCAGAACACTAGAGATGGGTCTTCATCAAAGCATGATGATGAAGAGGATTTTATTTTGGCTGCCAAGGAAAAGAAGGGGAAGGGGAAGAAATTCCATTATAAATCTAGGACTAAAGGAAAGAAGCAAGACATGTCCAAGGTGAAGTGTTTTCACTGTCATGAACATGGGCATTTTGCTACTAACTGTCCACAAAAGAAGAAGAAGAATAAGGTTGCTGGAGCTGCAGTTGGTGAAGCCCTTGCCTCACAATTTGAGCTTGAATTCTCCTTTATTTCATGCATGGTGTCAAGTGCATTGGGATCAGTGTGGTATTTGGATAGTGGCGCTTCCTTTCACACGATGGGAGATAAGGAACTTTTCAGTGACTTGGAGGAGAAATATCTCCAGATGCATATTGAGATGGGTGTCGACGGACGGTACAGTGCTACCAAGATTGGTGCCATTACCTTTTAGAGGGAGTTAGGTAAACCATTTCAATTAAAATATGTAATGCATGTACCAGGTCTGAAGAAAAATTTGGTCTCAGTCGCAATGTTGGAGGACAAAGACTATGACGTTGTTTTTAGTGATGGAACAACTTTCCTGCGACATAAAAAAAATGGGTCAAGCCAAGAGGATAGGGATTCAAGTTAAGAACCTCTACAAGATGGAGGTAGATGGTTGCACTGCAATGGTGGGCAAGGTGGAGAAAGTGGTGAGCCGGGATGAGGACGAATTATGGCACAGGCTATTGGGCCAACTTCATTATGGAGCCTTGAAAGTCATGTAGCAAATTTATACTGGACTTACAATGGGAACACTTGCTTAGTTAGATCAATGCAAGGGTTTCACCATGGGGAATTATATAATGTCCTCCTTTCATGAGAAGGAGAATCGTGCTTTGTGGATCCTTGAGAGAGTTCACACAGAGCTGTGTGGGCCATTCTTGGTTGCTTCAACAGCAAAAAATAAGTACTATGTAATATTTTTTGATGATTTTTATCGTAAATCTTGGATCTTCTTCATGCAGAAGAAATATCAAACATTCTCTAAGTTCCATGATTTTAAGGCATTGGTGGAGAAAGAGTCAGGGAAGCAAGTGAAGGCTCTTATGAGCAATAATGGTGGATAATACATCTCTAACAAATTCAAGAACTTCTACAACAAAGAAGGAATTTGAGGAGAACTAATAGCACCTCATAACCCACAACATAATGGGGTTGCAGAACGACTGTGGGTGCAGCACGGGCGATGTTGCATGATCAGGGCCTACCAATGCATTTGTGGGCGGAAGCATGCAACACTATGGTTTATGTGAAAAACCATTGTCCTCATAGAGTACTTTACATTATTACACCTAAAGAAGCTTTCACTGGTAAGAAACCGGATGTTTCACACTTTAAGATTTTTGGCTCATTTGTTTATGTTCATGTGAACAAGGATGCTAGGAAGAAGCTGGAACTGATTGCTAAAGTTGAGATTTTTTGGGGGTACAAAGAAACACCCCATAATTATTGTGTGTATTTTCCAAACAACAAAATGATTGTTGTGCGATAGGATATAAAATTTGATGAGGGGAAAGCCATGCAGTTGTCCCTTGAGAGGGAGTTGGACTTGCATGCGAAGGAGGAACTGTTGGTGCCCAAGGATGAGTCTCAAGATGTGGATCAACCACATGAGGAGGTTCATGGAGTGGAGGAAATCACTCATGCAGAGCCATCCATCAAAAATGGCAGAAAGCGCACCACATAAGTTTATATTCTGAGACTTGATGTTGCAGAGAATGTAGGAACCCCTAATTCATAGTGCAAACAGAGACATTGTCCTGACCGATTTACTGGATACATGGCTCTTATGAGAGAATTTATTGTGAATAAACAATATTCCTTTCAGGAAGCAGTGCAGTAGCCTACTTGGGTTGATGCAATGGTGGAGGAGTATGACTCCATTGTCAAAATCAGTGCATGGGAAATTGTCCCAAGACTAGTTGATAAATCAATGGTAGGTTTGGGATGGATATAAAAGGTAAAGAAAGCTACTAATGGGAGTGTGGAGAAATAAAAGGCCATATTTGTGGCCCGGGGCTTCTCACAGATCGAGGGGATAGATTATGTTGAGACTTTTGCGCATGTCGCAAGGTACTCTTCCATAAGTTCCATCCTTGCACTCTCAACGCAGATGGGTTGGCACATTCATCAGATGGATGTGAAAAGTGTGTTTCTCAATGGGATCATTGAGGAAGAGGTGTACATAGAGCAACCTAAAGGTTTCAAGATCCTCAACAGCGAATCACATGTGTTTAAGCTCAAAAGAGCATTGTATGGGCTGAAGCAAGCACTCCGTGCTTGGTACACTCGGATAGGTAGCTATTTCACCAAACTGGGCTTCACCAAAAGTGAAGAAGATGAAAAATTGTACCAGATCATGGTTGAGGGTAAGATATTGATCATTTTTCTTTATGTTGATGATCTAATTTTGACTGGTGATGAGCATTTGATACACTCATGCAAGGAGGATCTTGCAAGGGAGTTTGAAATGAAGGATATGGGCCTCCTTCATTATTTCCTTGGATTGGAAATATGGCAGCAAGATGGTGAAATTTTTGTGTCTCAAGGCAAGTATGCAAAAAAGATATTGGGTAATTTTAACATGGAGAGCTGCAAACCTAGGGATACTCCTCTTCCAGGAAACTAGAAGAAAGAGGATGCTACTTCTGGAGAGGTATTGGATGTTATTGTCTATCAACAGTTAGTGGGTTCACTAATGTATCTAGTGAACACAAGACCGAACATTTGCTATGTGGTTAACCAGCTAAGACAAGCAATGGTTAAGCCTACCAAGCTATTTTGGAAGGCGGGGAAGCATGTCCTGAGATACCTAAGGGGCACGTCAGAGTATGGTCTATGGTACAGAAGAATGGAAGGAGTGAAGTTGCATGTCTTCACGGATGCAGATTGGGCTGGCACCCCGTGGGACAGAAAGAGCACATCAGGGGGGATCTTTGGCATTGGATCTAAAGCTATTTATTGGTATAGCAGGAAGTAGAGATCTGTGGCACTCAATTCAACGGAAGTAGAATACATGGCAGCAAGCCAAGCTACATGCGAGGCTATCTAGATGAGAAATATCTTGGTTGGTTTTTTTGGTTCTCAGATGGATTCGACAATGATTCATTGTGACAATCAGAGTTGCATTAAACTCTTGATTAATATTTTGTTTCATGATAGGTCCAAGCATATAGATATCAGATACCATCATCTCTGAGATTGTGTGTAGAGGAGAATCATATTTCTTCATTACATTCCCACGGAAGATCAGGATGCAGATATTCTGATGAAGGCACTCACCGGAAGAAAATTTGAATACCATAGAGACAGTATTGGGGTGAAGGATAATCCATTTCTTGTTGAGAGGGAGTGTTGAGATTCAATAAGAAATTTTTCGCACCCACGATCCTAGTGAAAATTAAGCACCTACACTAGGGTGGGGCCCACAAGCTTTTTTAGGTGCATGTATATTTTTCTTATCCCTTAATTTAGATGGACATTAAACTGTAATCTATTCTCAATGTGGGCTTGAAATAGTTAACTAAAGTGGAAAAATTGTCAGCTAAGTGAATTTTGAGTTAGAGGTTGGTTGGTGGGACATGCAAAGTAATTCTGGTTGTAACAGAGTCATTCTAGTTGTAACAGAGTTCGAAGTGTAGTGGTGCATGATTTTGTGAAAGTTGTAAATATTTCAACTCAATTAAGTGAGTTAAACTCAGTTGTGCTAATTGTAACTAAAGATACACTAGTGAGAGATTTGGTGAATTAAATATTAATTAATTCACAATCATTGATCTCGCATGCAACTGAGGAATTACTGATATTAGTTGCATGCATGTTAGATCCAGTGGAGACCCAGTTAAGTTCTAGGTGAAAGGGAAGTTGACTATTAGTTGTGTCGTTATCTTCTTTCACACATGCAAGTAAACACACATTGGATGTGCCCATGATACTTGCGCAGTCAAGGCAGGCATGATTATATCAATTCAGGGATTGTTCAGTGAAGGCAAGCAGGATTATATCAATTCAGGGATTGCATTCAACAGGGATTGCACAGTGAAGGCAGGCTGTCTGGAGATAGTAAATTGGCTAAGGGATTTGCCAATTTTTGTATGACAGTGTGAGACAATTCACTGATGTACTAAGGGCTATTGTGAGAATATTTTTCTATGTAATTGTTTCATGATCCATGAAATAATATACAATAGAATATAGTGGGGTTTTTAGCTATAAGCTTTCCCCAGGAAATTATCTATGTTGTGTGTGATTGATCTTTCTTCATGTTCATGTGATTAGCGATTGTGTTTTTAATTCCGCAAAATATTTGTAGAAGCGATTCAGTATTTAACTTTAGCACATTGTTATATTAGGTGAATCCAAGATATACATGCTTGTTGTATAATTTCTGCAGATTGGGACAAAATTTCATGTTTTTAAAAATGCTCATATTATGAACCAATCACAAACAACTGACAAGGAATCAATGCATCACTACAAATTATTTCACTAAGTTGTTTGATAACCATAATTTTAAATAGTATAATAGATAAAAACAAGACTAAACAAACTTTGGATTTAAATCATTCAATAAAATCCTTCAGACCTAAACCATGTAATTACACCTGATGAAGCGATGGCTTGATAATTCCTCTTACTATTTACATAGTGCATGTCTGCTTGGCTTGATCCACCCTCTTTTAAGGTCAATATCCCATGTTAATAATTTCTCATTGAGAGTTAATCAAAGATTTATTTCATAACTAAGAAGCATGTTAATTTTCTAGATAAGTCTCCATCAACATTGCTTTGGGTCTTTAAAATTCTCTTTGAACCAGACCTTCTGTCCCAACTTGACAGTGAATTCACCTGATTAAGGATTATTTGATCAGCATAGAGAATTCAATACATTGTCCCAAAAGAGAATAAAATTGGACACCAACCAACTATTAAAGTGACCCTCTTCAACCACTTTGTTCCCTACCATACCAATGGAGGCCATCGATTACCACCCCTAACTACCTCTAATATGAGGTTAATATAATTTAGTATATTTCGGAGAAAATATATTTTTTTGTCACACCACCCAAATGAGAGATAAAATTGAAATGATAAATGTCACCTGCATAAAACTAGGTATAATCACCAATGCACACACTTCTTCCATCCCTAACCCTCCAAATAACATAACCCTCCAAATAACCCAACCTCCAACCAGAGGGTAAGAAACTGCTATAGCCTTCTATACTATAGACCCCTTGGTAGATTTGTGAGGCACACATAACCATTCAGATAAAGATTTTTTAGGAAATTATTTGGATTACATGAATCTACTCCATATATAACTTCCATGAGAAAGCCTCCAAAGGCTCCTTCCATCCAAGGTCTAAGTGAAAAGATATATGTTTTTTACCCCCCAATATTCTTAGTTCCTTAGGGGAAGCTACTTTAAACTATTTTACTAGTGAAATTCCTCCTGGTCTACTGACCCTGGACCAAAGGAATTGAAAGATAAGTTTACAAATATTGGAAAGAATACCTTTAGGGACTACAATAATGGAAGTCCAAAAATTTGGGATATTGTTGAGTACCAATTTCAATAGCACTAGCCTCCTCTGGGGAAATAACATTCTATTAGCCCATATCAAGACCTTGAATTCCACCTTCTTGATGAGCCATAGCTAGTAAAACATCCTTTAGCTATTGATCTTTAGGAAAACCACAAAATATTTGAAGCATTCACCCATGTTCTTATGGTATCAGAAAAAAGAGAAGCCAATCAAAGCTTGACAGGATTAGGGAGAATAATAGGAATCATATAGAATTTAGAAAAAATGATCTCCATACCCATGATTTTACATAACAAATAAATGGACCCTTTGAGAGTTAAGATATCCTTAAAATATCCTTGAACACAACATGAAATATAATTAGCAAAAATCAGGTGAGAGATAGATCCTTTGTCCAATACTTTGAGTCCCCGAATCAATCCTTGAGATTTAGATTCAGAAATTAGCTCCCTTAATGCTCCAAAAATAATAAGAAATAAGAAGGGTGATAAAGGGAACCCCTGTCTAAGCCCTTGGTAGGCTTGAAAAAACATCAAATGATATTTTTTAATGAGAATGAAAAATGAAATATATTGAATACAGCCCATTATCTAGTTGACCACCAGAAAATTCGTTCTCATTTGAAGAAGAACCAAATGTAAGAAATTCAAACTAACCCTATCATATTCTTTTGATGGATCTAGCTCTAGGATAGCTACACTTTGATTCAAATTTTAATTTAATGCAATATTTCCTGGACCACTGCAAAAACATCATGAATTTGTCTATTTTGAAGAAAATTAAATTTCCCTTATGAAATTATACCACTAGGGATAGATTTTGATCTTCTGGATATATTTTAGAAATATTTATATAAATCAAATTGAAACACACAAGAGGTATGAAATCCCCAGAGGAAGAACCATCCTACTTTTTATGCATGAGGAAAATAAAATTGGAAGTAAAAGAACCTAAAACATTGCATGACTACTGATATTCTCTAACAAATTTTAAAAGGTCCTCCTTCAACAAATACTAGAATCCCAAGAATAAATTGATATAGAAGTTATATGGACCAGGAGTCTTACCCTTCTACATTAAAATCATGGCAACTAACATTCCATCATTTGATACCATGTTAGATAAAGTGATATTCATTTCCTAAAAAAAAAGACGAAAATTTACAAATTAACTACAAAATTTCTTGAATAGGGAAACTACTAGAACCATGGAAGAGAGAATGAAAAAAATGGGCCCCCTCATCTGCCTTATTAGTGAAGTATATTATCATTATGTTGTCTTTTAACTTAAAGTCCCATATAATGTTAATGATTTTCCCATAATTTTCACATTGCTGAAAGAATTCAGGATTGTTTTCTCTAGCTTTAAAACAATGTACCACTTTGCGCTTAAGTCTCCAACATTCTTCTTTGATTTCCAGCAGTGAGTGATGGGCCTCCTCAAGGTACTTTAAATAATTTAACTACACTTATCTAATGGGACCTTTTTTCAAATCACCTAATAAAACTTCAATCTTTATCAGTTTAGGGATCAAGGCCGGACATAGGGTGACAACCAGTTTATCGGTTTAGGGATCTAGGCCTCTTCCTGAGTAGAAAGAGGTCGCTTCAAATGGTTAGGCGAATGTGCCTGGGGTAACATTCAGGGGGATTTCGCATTCTGAGGGGAGGTGCGGGGCTTCCCTCTAGCCCACTTCGAAGGTTTCCCTGATCCTTGGTCTTTTTCCTTCCCTTTCTTCTTTCCCTTGCTCGGAATGGAAAAAACCTCCTCGACTTCAAGGTTAACTTCCAGCACTTCCTCAGATTCTCTCTCCATCGAGGCCATAGTTTAGGAAGATTTGGCGGGGTCAGTCGTAGTCATTATGGTGCGAAATATGAACTTAGGGTGGCTACTATAAGAGGGGGAAGCACGCTCAGACATGAACAAGGCACAATAGTCACAGACTCTTACAAAACGCAAACTACTCAAGATACACGGAACCCTCTTCTGAGCTATCCTTCTACTTTTATAGCCTTGGAGATCAACCAATGGTTGGGTGAAGCTTATCAGGAACTTACCATCAATTAAATGGTAAAAAATCTTTGAAATTTTCCTCATTAATTTCTGGCCGCCTGCTCCTTTCAACGGTAAAATTTGCTTTTTACCCTGTTTTACTGTTCCAACGGCTAGTTTTCACAGTTGTATATTACCCCTGCGCTTCCAGCGCACCTTCTATAGTTTGAGTGCACCCCTAAACTCCCAGCACACCTCCTGCACTCTAAACACACCCCTGCACTCCTAGCACACCTCTCCAAGCCTCCAAACCTACGATCGATCCCTGCACATACCATGGTTATGCCTACAATTGTCTCCCTTCGTGTGCATATTCCACCCCATATAGCTACTCCGGTCATATAATAATTTGACCTGATATGGTTTGAGCTAGCTTCCATTGACATATCCTGGTACCATATCACCACACAGTGTGGATAATCGGACCACTCCTTCATCAGTGATTTCCTTTACCATATAGGGACCTAGCCAGTGCTGACGGAACTTCCCTGGGTGTTTTAGAAACTGGCTATTGTATATTGGGACCAATTCTCCCTCTACAAATGTCTTTTGCCGAATATTTCTATCGTGCCATGCCTTATCTCAGGCCTTCTGAACTTGCTGATGGAAGTTAGCTGTGAAACGATCTTCTTCCAAGGCCACAATTTGCGCTAACCGCTCCTCCATGATATCAAGCTCCGCCATGTTGGTAAAGGTTGTGATGCGCAGGCTAGGAACAATATACTCCATGGGAATAATGGCCTCCTTGCCATAAACCATCCTAAATGGTGTCTTCCCAGTCAGCTTCTTGCAGGTGGTTCGATAGGCCCAAAGAACTGATGGGATGTGCACGTCCCAGTCACTGTGATTGGCATTACAAACCTTGGTCATTGCCTACTCCAAGATCTTATTAAAAGCTTCTACAACTCCATTTTCCCGTGGATGATACAGGATGCTTTTCACGTGGTGGATCCGAAATTATTCAGTCAAGGCCTGTATTGTTTCATTAAAAAAATGCGTACCTCTATCGCTCATTAAGATCTTCGAGCAGCCAAACCTGGTCAGAATATGCTAAAAAATGAAGTGCGTAGCAATATCTACAGTACAATCCTTCACATCTTGTGTTTCGGCCCATCTGGTTACATAATTATTTGCAATGATGATGTAGCGCACACCTATCTTCTTGCCTGGCGGGTTGATGGGCCCAACGAAGTCGATGGCCCATTTGTCAAATGCTTGCAGGGCCATTTGCAGTTGTAGGGGAATTTCGTCTATGTGCGATGACCTTCTTGTCCGTTGGCACGTATCGCAGGCTTTGCAATAGTTATGAGAGTCACTATGCAGGGTAGGCCACCATATCCCAGCTCTCAAGATCTTCTGTATCGTTGCTTTCCCTGCATAGTGACCTCCTGATACGCCCCTGTGAGATTCTGCTAAGATAGTATGCCTCTTATGCGCCAACACGTATCTTTGCAGCACCTTGCCAGCTCCTAGCTTATATAGATGGATTGCGATGATGGTAAAATCAGCTGCACAGGTTACCAACTCTTTCTTTTGCTGTACTGAATACTCTACAGGTGCCATCCCCATAGTCAAGAAGTGAATGATGTCGGTGAAGTGCACATCAACCACCTTAATTGCGAACAGCTACACATCGGGAAATCTTTCTTCCAGGTTAGTTGGTTCCTCACCACTCTCGATTCGGGATAAGTGGTCTAGTCGAGCATTCATTTTTCCCAGTTTGACGATTATCTCAAAGTCATATTATTGGAATAGTAGTAGCCATCAGCAGATTCCCCCCCCCCCCCCCAACATAGGGTTATTCACTAGGTACTTCAAAGCCGAGTGATCTGTAAACATCTTGAAGTTCCCTCCTAACTAGTAACATATAATGTTGGTATTTTTGCAGGGCTTATACCATGGCCAACCCCTCACGCTCCATAGTGGAATAGTTGCGCTCTGCACCAAAAAGTATCCTACTAGAAAATGCAACTGGATGGTTAATGTCTCTGTCTCTAGGCTACATAAGGACAGCCCCCAGGGCGATCCCCGATGCATCTATGTGAAGATGGAAAAATTTCGCCCAATCAGGAAAGATGAGAATAGGCGCAGAGACCATATTCTCCTTGAGTAGCTCGAAGCTCTTCTGACACTCCTCATCCCAAAAAAACAAAACATCCTTCTTTAGCAATTTTTCCATAGGTGTTGTGATCAACACGTACCCTTGAATGAAATTCCTGTAGTAGGATGTGTGTCCAAGGATAGAACGCAGTTGTTTCTTGATTGTAGGTACTGCCAGGTTTATGATAACTGCTATTTTGGCAGGGTCAACCATCAATCCCTGTCGACAGACTATGCGGCCTAGCAAGATCCTAAAGGGTACGCAAAATATGCACTTCTTGATATTCAGGGAAATTTGGTGCTTTAGACATGCATCCAAAATCATGTGCAAGTTTGAGACATGCTTCTTTACTAACCCGAAGATGGTACAATCATCAAAATATACCTCCAAAAACTTGTGGATGAATTCCTTGAATACTGCGACCACCACCCGCGAAAATATGGCAGGGGCATTCTTGAGTCCAAACGACATGACAATGTACTAAAAATATCCCCTTTCAGTGGAAAACATGGTTTTTTTGTGATCTTTAGGTGCGATCCTCATCTGATGGTAGCCCGAGAAATCATCCGTGAACGAGTACGATTCCTGCCCTCCCACGCTATCTAGGATTTCATTTGAGAATGGCGTAGGAAAGGGATCATGCATGCAGACATCATTTAATTTGCACAGGTCAACATAGATCCATATTTCTCCCTTAGTCGTTTTCTCCTGAAACACCATAGGACTTACCCAATCTAACTGTTCGACCAGTTCGATGATACTTGAGTCTATCATTTTCTCAAGTTCTTCCCTGACTTTCTGCTTATACTTGGGGTTCAACCGATAATGGCGCTACTTCATAGGGTGCGAATCTGGTTTTAGAGTGATGCACATTACTCCTAGCTCTCCTGTAATCCCTTTGAGTTTTGAGAATTTTGTTGGGAATAGGTATTGGTATTCCGTGAGGAGTTTTGCAACTTTTCCCACAGTATCATCATCCCAATAGTCCAAAATTTTAGCTAGCTTAGGCTACTCCTCCATTCCAATGTTGACTTCTCGTAGCTTTAGAGGCTTAGTGATATCAATGGTCTATAGTGGGGGTCCAACAACTACGGGCTCTCCCTCCAACTCTGGGATAGAGATATTTCGCGGGTCTTCATCACATTCCTCCATTGATAAATTGTGACAGTTGACAATATCCTGCATCAGCGTCTCCCATGACGGTGCCCCATGTGTTGCACAAGGGCGTGATTCATCAAATACTAAGGAATATGTATCTTGCAGAGCTTCGTCAAGTACCTCTATTCCACCTACCAACCCAAATTTCCCTACAAACTCATCCTTCAAGGTTTCCCAGTGGCGGGTGTGCTGGTGTAGTTCTGCATATAAATACCATGCAGTCAAGATCAACCCCAAAGCATGAATTAACAGATGAACCATTCCTCCGTAGTCCGTTCGCACCATTCCTCCATCCATATGGACAAGTTCTCGCACGGGTCCTCTAGCCCAAGGAAAGTCTTTACGCGTAGGTGAGCCGGGGGTTCAAACCATAGGATCAGCATTTCAGGACACTTTTCCCAATCCTAGAATTTCCCCTTATCTGTGTCCCACCACATCGCAGGGGTTGCATGCATGGCTAGATTAAGGGCCCACAGCCTTTGCTCCCGTGGGACTTCAACTACAAATTTTCACAAAAACTCCCTAATACTACCAGAACCATCAAAGTAGGGCAGTTCTCTTACCTCTTAGGAGATGCACCGGAAGTCCCTTGTGACTTTAAGACATCGTAGCGCAGATACATCATGCAACTAATTTACCAATTTTCTATCTCCCTGTCGGAGTCAGAGAATCATTCGTTGTCCTTCACCCAGCAAAGCACACCATCTGCCATAGGGTTGATCCAATCCTTGTCTCGAGTGGTTAATTTGTAGATGTGATCCACATCCTCTTCTTCGCACACTGGTTTTGTATACCACTCTCCTTCCGCAAGGTCCAGTGGGACTATCACCCTCATGCCCTCATTCTCAAACACCATGCTCCTTTTCTTCAAGTTGATAATGCCTCCCATGTCTATTGCCCAATCCAATCCTAGGAGCGCAGAATAGGGGTTTGCATCTTCCATAATCTGAATTACCTCGAAGTCGATGCAGACCTTAACTCCTGCAATATCTACCATAATCTTTGACATCCTCCCCAATGGTATGATATTCTACTGGTTGGCCATGCGTAGCTAGATAGTAGACCATTCCAACTTAGGCTCTCCAATCCACTGCCAAGTTTTCTTGGGCAGTACGTTCGCATCTAATCCTAGGTCCAAAATAACCTGATCCATCTCATAGTCGCCAATCTGCATTGTTAGCCGTATTTCCTGACCAGTGCGTTTCTTATGCTTGTAAAGTTTGTGGACATCCTTAATTTCTAGGGGAGGGTTAGTTTTATCTGAGTAACTGTCTATTAGTGCTTACAGATTTTCTACTGCCTTTTGGTTGTGTAGCAGCTTCATACATGCATGTAGAAATGGTTTAACTTTGTCTTCTATTCTTAGGATTGTTGGAGCTTTTGAAATAGGTGCCTCATCCTTAGCAAAGTCTTTGTGAGCTGCAACGAAGGTTTCCTTTTCCCTCTGTAGGTACAATCTTTCATGTTTGACAGCCGCTTTCCAAATAAGAGGTTCAACTTCAGCTTTCTCATCAGCTCCTCTAGTAGCCATGCCACTACGCGTTATGACATTAATACTTGGTCCTTCATCACGTAGTTCCGCCTTAACACTCTGCACATTCTGTGTAGGTGTCTGTTGTTTTTCCTGCATTTTTCCTATCAAAATTGGACAATCTTAAATCACGTGGTCCAGTTGTCTACAATACCTGCAAGATTGTCTCGCAGTGTTCGGACAGTCCCTCGCAAAGTGCCCTATCTCGCCATAGTTGTAACAGATCAATTTTCCTCTTCCCCAACCTGCACCTCCACCACTTCCCCCTTCCCTACCCCTGGTTGGGGAGCCTCCTCTACTTGAAGGAGATAGTAGTGAAGAAGGGTCATCCTGTACCCTGTATAGGTTTCCTCGATCTATCATCAAGTCATAGGTCTGAGAGTTATGCTTGTCATGCCCCATAGAGGAGCAGAATCGACACCATTGTTGCTTCAATTCTGAAACATAAGCACCAAGACAGGGAAATTGATTAGTATCATGTAGCCTGACAACACGACAATCAGTGCACCATAACGTCGAACCACTTGGTCACGCAGCCTGCTTAGGATGAAATGAGCTAGGTCCCCCAGCCTACATGTAATCTTCCAGCAGAGGACACTGATCCTTGGTATGGCTAGACACCCTACATCTTATGCACCATATGTATGGACTAGCCTCTTTCCCTCGTTCTTTTCACAGGTTTTGTATTTCAAGGTGCATTGCCTCTAGCTATCCCTGGATTTGTTGTACCCAAAACTGAGAATCGTCCCTCGGTGCAGCCTCTAGTTTCACAGCAATCTCCAAAGCCTTATCTTGTGTTGCAATCGACTTCTGACCCATAGGTCCGTGCAGGTGAGGAAACAATATTGCGATAAACCATTCCTTGTGCTGCCTATCATCATACTAAAATTACCCATCTTTGATAACCTTTTTTAACCGCTGATCAGCTTCCCACATTGATTCAGTGGGTCCCTGTCTAAGGTATCTCAAGTCGACCACTATTTGAGAGTAGGACTTAGGCTTCCGAAATTGTTGTTTTAGCGTTGTCTTAATCTCCTGAATAGATGAATCTATATTTTTCCCTACGTACCCCATATACCAATCCAAGGCCCTTCCTTAAAAGTTGACTGATATTTGCACTCTCTTTACAGTGTTGGTAGCCACATTCTGCATAGTCCATGCTAATTCTGCGACATACCAAAATCAGTACATATCTTCATCCCCGACACCCTTGAAGGTAGGTAGCTTCATGTGCGTGCCCATTTCGTCTTCTAGTGGCGGTGTAGGTATGGGTGAGTTCTACCCTTATGCTGACTTGAAGGTGGTGTAGCTGGAGGACTATGCACAATTGATTCTCTTAATGGACTGTAGACAGATCTATCTCCTTCTTGATTAGCTTGGTAGTACTAACCACTTCGTGTTGTGCTCTCATTCAGATCAGAGGTCATTCACTCAGTGTGGTTGCACAGAATTCCCTTTTCGCACATTAATATTTTGATTAAAAAAGGTAATGTTTTCAAGAACTTACCCCGGAAACCCTTAAAGAACTTTTGCTCTTCCTCAGAGTAGGACATGAACTGATCGGCTATGAATTCTGTCATGAATCCCCCCAACATGCTATCTACCCAGTGATCTACAGTACGGGTGATAATATTGGCAGTCCTTTCCAGTTGTTGAATCAATTACGATATCCACTGTGTAACCTGATCGTCCTTCTAGCACGTCTGGAATTCTACGAGCCTTGCCAACCACTCTTGAATCTCGTGCGCTAAGGTTACAAAGAAAATTTCATAGAATTTGGTGAATATGTACTTGTTCTTACACTTCTCAGATGTCAACTTCGTGCCGCGACTCTCCTTTATAGAAAATTCCTGAATTGTCTTTCAAACCAATCTTCAATTTCCACCCTCTCAGGTCTCCAAGGACCTCGTGGCATTACCTGATCTCTCTCTCAAAATTCTCTTGGTCCCAGCAACGAAACCATTTTTTGGCTTGAAGGGTCCTGACCCAGGTTTAGAGGTTAAGGTTTGCCAACAAACCCCTATACTACTGGCCCTTTCAACAATGACCTACTTGTGCATGCCAAAGTCTCACCCGAATCAGTATGGGAGGGTGCTGGAACCAGGTTTCTGCACCCTGAGAGAGAGTAGGTAATTCAAGGCAGATCTAGGTCACAACTTATTAGGTTTTCACAAAATGAGTCTATTCACAACTCTTTTCGCAGTGTAATTAGCATATAACTATGAAAAAGCTATTAGATTTAATCAGTACATTCGCATCCACATGCGTATTACCAAATACCATCATAGAGCACTATAATCGCAGCCCATATAAGATCACAGTCATACTTATGCTATTTTCAGAACACAGATACATTTTCAGCATAAATAGGCATCACAGATGTGCTTCAACAGTAAACATAACCAATTCAGATAACACACAGATACTTTAATGATACTTCGCATTCATTAACATTCAGATCCACTTACAGCCAAAACACAGCCCGCGCACACATCCTAGTGGAGTCCACACACAGCAGGACTGAGGATATCCGTGCACACAGCTAGCAGGAGTCTTTACCCAAAAAACCCAAAAAAGATCTAACAGTTCGCACATAGCATCAATCTATCCACTTTCTTACCTACTAGA
Organism: Pinus albicaulis; assembly: GCA_034641835.2. NCBI lineage: Eukaryota > Viridiplantae > Streptophyta > Pinopsida > Pinales > Pinaceae > Pinus > Pinus albicaulis. The sequence continues at coordinate 41,398 of JAXQQM020072114.1, forward strand.
CCCAAATAAATATCTATTTATAATATCGTAGCCTTTTCTATCCTATGGTCCGCAAACCATGGTTTGTAGACCCTAGAGCTACCCTTTAACACATTACAACACATTAGGGGCTTTAACCCACCCCAAAACCCCTACGCAGGACCGAATTTAACAAAATTGTACCAAAAACACAGGTTAGGGCACCCCGTTCCAACAAGGACAGATTGGAAAGAGCTAATAATTTTGGCCCTTGGAGGGATAGAAAGATATTTTATTGGAGGAAGTTGAAGTGTGTTACATTGTAGAATATCATGTGCAACCATCTACTAACCTAGCTTAGTTAATGGACTTAAAAAGGAAGAATGTGAAGACTAAGAGGATCGTTCTAGATTCCATCAAGGACCATTTATTCCCTCATGTGTCCCAGATAAAATTTTCCTATTAGATGTGGGAGTCCTTGATCTCTTTATACCGAAGTTATAATGAGAATAGGAACATGGTGTTAATAAAAAATCTACACAACTCCAAGATGACCAAGATTAGAAGTGTGAACTCATACCTCACTAGGATATTAGAGGTGAAGGATGAGGTTGTTTCCATTAGAAAAGTTATCCTAGAGGACCAGTTGGTCAAAATTACTTTAGATGGGTTCATCAAGAAATGGGATGGATTCATATATGGAATTTGTGCCAAAGACAAATTTCTAGAATAGAGGAGGATGTGTGATGATTTCATCCAGGAGGAGTGCCAAGGCAGGAAGCAAGAGTGGTGGGGGAAGTGAGGAGAATTTCACCCTTGCAGCGAAGGGAAAGAAGAAAGCCAAGAAGGGGTCTTCTAGTGGAGAAAAGTAGGAGAAAGTGAAGCAGAAGGTGAAGGAGAATGACATGAGCAAAGTGAAATTATTTTCTTGTGGGAGGATGGTGGGTCACTATGTTGTTAAGTTTCCCAACAAGAAGAATATGAAGAAGTAGGGAGTTGCAGCTTTAGCATAGGTGGATGATTTCACTTCTAGATTTGACATTGAGTTTTCCTTATCAACCAAATTAGATGATTTTTCATTGGTGGTGAGTTTAGCCACTCATGTTACATATTCCTATGCATGGTTCGTTGAAAGTGGATCATCCTACCATATGACTGGAGTGAGAGAGTACTTCATGAGTCTCTCAAATGATATTGACTTGGAGGTTATGTTTGGAGATAAATCCAAGGTGAGAGAAACAGGAGTGGTGATAGTATCATTTCAAAGGGATTCATTACCTCCTTTGAAGGTGAGAAATGTTCTTTATGTTTCAGGGATGAAGAAGAGCTTGATATCAATATCTAGCTTGGAGGACAAGGGGAATGAGGTGTTGTTCCAAAAGGGACAAGTGTTGATATATCCTAGAGGATCTAGTATCGATTCTTCTAGTGTAATTAGAGCCTATAGTGGGAGGCTATACAAGCTTAAGTTTTATCCTATTATAACTTTGGTGGTGTAGACCATTAATACGGAGTTATGTGGGATATGGAAGAGGAGAATGGCCCATTTTCACCATGGATATTTTAGGATATTGAGAGAGATGGTTACAGGTTTTCCTAACTTCAGCACAAGGAATCATGATACATTGAGGGGGTATGTTATGGTAAAGTAAACCAAGTCACCTTCTGTGAGAAATGATGCAGAGTTGTAGTTATCCTTAATTTGGTACACTCTGATGTTTGTGGTCCTATCTCTCATGTATCATTGAATAGATGTGCATACTATGTGACCTTCATTGATGATCACTCTAGGAAGACGTAGATTTTCTTTCTAAAGGCCATGGATGAGGTCTTCAAGTGGTTCCAAGAGTTTAAGGCTCTAGTAGAGAACTAGGTTGGGAGGAAGATCAAGGTGTTGAAATCATATAATGGGGGCAGGTATACCTACACAAAGATGAAGGAGTTATGTAGGAGTGAGGGAATCAAGATGGATTTTATAGTACCTTACAACCCCCATCAGAATGGGGTGACAGAGAGGAAGAATAGGGCCATATTGGGTGCAGTTAGAGTGATGTTGCATGATTAGAGTTTGCCTTTATTCTTATGGGTAGAGGCATGTAATACTAAATTATATTTGCAACAAAAAAATCCCACATAGAGGCTTAGGGAGAAAGAATCTTGAGGTGATATTTACTGGCAAGAAGCCGAAAGTTGGCCACATCAGGATTTTTGGGTGCATTACATATTCACATGTCCCTAAGGAGAAGAGGAAAAATTTGTAACCCACTATAGATAAGGGTATCCTAGTGGGTTATAATGAGACTAGAAGAGCCTATCATCGATATATATTCTTGCTCAAAGGAAAGTTGTCTAGAGGCAAGATGTGAGATTTGAGGAGGAGAGGGATTTGATGAGGTATCGGGAGGTTGTTCAGGTAGAGTAGAAGGCTCCTCATCAGGGTGCCACACCACATGTTTAAGTACCATCAATTGATCCTTTAGGATCAACAGGATCATCTACTTCAGTGGTGATAGGGTCTCAGACACCAATATCACCGAGTATAGAATCACTTGGTGCAGGATCATCAGCTGCAGGATCTCATATTATAAGATCTCCATTGGTTATAACAGATCCTTCTTCATCAGGAGGATAGGAAATAGTTGAGGATTTTACCATACCACCAAAGGATACTACTGCAAGGAAAATTAAACCAAGATAGCTTCATGACACCCTGAAGAAGGCTCAAGAGGCAGTGGGGAAACTCGAGTGGTCAATGAGGGAGAGTATACCACCATAGAGGTTGGGTGGATTTATGGAAGATGTTGTGGAGACATAGCCAATGAGTTTTGATGAGGTTGCAAGTCAACAAATCTGGAGGGATTCCATTGTGGAGGAATATGCTTCCATCATGAGGAATGATGTCTAGGAGGTAGTGTCGTGACCTAAGGGGAAGTCAGTGGTGACTTCCAGGTAGCTCTAGAAGATCAAACATGTTGCATATGATAGCATGGAGAAGTTCAAAGCTTGATTTGTGGTGCGGGGTTCTCATAGGTAGAGGGAGTTGACTATGAGGAGACCTTCACACCGATCGCTCGATATACTTCCATTAGAGTAGTTATATCTATAGCAGCCGAGATTGGTTGGAGGAATCACAAAATATATGTGAATATCACCTTTCTCAATGGTGTTATAAAAGAGGAGGTGTAAATTGAGCATCCACGGGGATTTGAGGTGCATGGGAGATAGTTTCATGGGTGTAGGCTTAAGAAATCCTTGTATGGACTGAAGCAGGCACCAAGGGCATGGTATGAGAGGATAGATGCCTATTTGCAATAGATCGGTTTCTAGAAGAGTGATTTTGATATGAACCTCTATTTCATTTTGGTTGGTGATGATCGACTCATTCTGGTATTGTATCTGGATGACTTGTTTATTATAGGGGAGGAAAAACTCATCCAACACTACAAGAGATATATTACTTCATAGTTTGATATGATCAATATGGGGTTGATGCATTACTTTTTGGTGTTGGAGGTTTGGAATGAGGATGATCATATATTCATTTCCTAGGGCATGTATTGATCCAGGTGGATATTGGTTGCCACCCACCTATTCCACTTGGACCCCAACCAGTGTTTCTTTTAGTTTTTCAGTTTTTTTAATTGTAGCACAATTTACTATTTTTGGTAGTTTTTTGGGTCCTGAACTTCTGGATCCATTTTGAGGCCCTAAACAATGTTTTTTTTGGGCATCAAACCTCCATAAAATATGTGTTTATTCTAGACTCAATATTCATTTTCACTACTTGTAGTCCTTGGATAGATCTTTCTAACGATGTATCATGTGCATCAAATGGAGATAGTATGCCAAAATTACGACCTCGGGAAATTGATGTACCTATTTACCCCAATGGGGCCCATAGTCTAGTGTTTCATATCCTAGGGTTAAGTTTTTGGATGTTCAGGGTTTTCCATTATTTCTCAATAATATATAGGTCTTCGAGCCTCATTGTAACACAGAGTTCAGAGGCCTGTAGCAGCCACATCTCTTCTCAGATATAAGCTACCTGCGCCCTAGCTAGTTTATTTCCATTATATCTGTAAACAAATTTCAGTTCTTTGATATTAGTGAAATGAAGTGCTATTTCCGTTGCATCTTTGTATTTATGGTTATATGTGTATTTTTTTGTATTCTTGCATAAATTAGGATCAGTGGTGTCATAGTGGTCTGCTCTTTGTCGATCCTTCTTTTCATGTCCCCAACGAGATCAGGGTATAAGGAGTTAGGGCTCAATCTGGTTGAACCTTTGAAAGATCAGCCTCGCAAACCCCGATGACCACCCATGGGGGACAAAAATAAATACAAGGGAGCAGGATATCCTATCAAATTATTGCTCGAGGAGGCCCTTGAAAAACAAAGGAATGCGACGATGGATAACTTTGACCAGATCCTTCAACGATTGCCCACTAGCGGCGCATCTTCATCCAGCAGCCACTCTAGAGGCACAACACCCTTTTAAGGTACAAGTAAAATTTGAAATTCCCATATTTTATGGCCAAATAGATGCAGACGTCATAGATATATGGTTGAATCTATTAGAAGGACATTTCTCAGTTCATGACTTTTCCGACTGGGAGAAGATTATTTTTGCGTTCCTCAAAGCTTCCCCCCATGTCAAGGATTGGTGGGAAACCTACTATGAGAAAAATGATGATGGGGAAACCTATCTGTTCTTGGCCGTACCCACTTGGAATTATTTTCGAGATTCCATCTAGGAAAAATATTATCTCATGGGGAGATATGAGGACAAGTACATACAATGGACTACGTTGTGGCAGCAAAGGGATCAAGATGTTCATGAGATGATGAATCTATTCCATACCCTGCACACAAAGTTGGGTATCAAATATTCAGAGAAAAATTTGGTGCTAAAGTACCGAAGTTCTCTACACAGATAAATTCAGGAGGAAATGGAGTTCCTCGACATCTCCTCGCTCAGTACGACATATCGGTATGTTGCCAAGATTGAGCAGAAATTCAGACAGAAGAAGCGAGAATTTGGATCTGCGAATCAAAATAAAGTGAAAGGTGTCCAAGAATTGCAGAAAAAAGGACAAAGCCAAGGCATGGCAGCCCAAGATGGCCTTCCAAAGCTGCAAGAAAAGAACAACACTGTGAAGCCGAAGAAGGCCGACACAGGAAAGTGGTGTGAGTTCCATAAGAGCTCCACTCACAACACAGGTGAGTGTTGGGCCAAGCAGTCACTGTTGGTCGAGATGAAGGCTTCTGAATCAGATGCATGCACCGACTCTGAATCAGAACCTGAGAAGAAAAATGGAAGCATATTATCGATGAAAATCCCAATGCCACCATTTCCACCATGAAGATCCAAAAGGAAGAACTGGAAGATCCAGAGAAAGAGGAGTGTCTCTTCCACTCCCGGATGTGGGTAAAGGGTTCCCCGTTATATTTCATTGTCGACAGTGGGAGCCAAAAGAACCTCATTTTAGCATAGGTCATGAAGCGATTAGGCTTTTTGACCAGATCACACCCACATCCATACACCATCGGGTGGCTTCACCAAGGATGGGATCTCCGCGTCAGCCAGCAGTGCCGCCTTCCCCACAACATCAAGCCCTTCACCTATGAGGTATTATGTGACATTGCTCCTCTTGATGTTTGTGATGTATTATGAGACCAACCATAATTGTGTAAGTGACATGCTGTGTATGAGTCTTGGCCTCGTATTTTTATTGTTACTTTGGTAAATAAGTTGTACAAGATACCAGAGGTACCACCACCTGCCTCTATCTCTTTGGTTACTGCAAAACAATGCAATAAGCTCATTTAAAAAACCAGGAAATTTGTTTTATTGATGATCCACCCTCACGGAAAGAAGAAGATTGTGGCCATGACTTCTAGATAGGGCTCCTCTGCATGACAACAAAAAATGTACAAGGTCGTGGAGGAGTACTGGGACATCTTCACCTCACTCGCAAGGGTGCCTCTACACCGTCAAGTCAAGAAACCCGTCGATCTGACCCCAAGTGCACTACTGCACAATGGACCAATCTATCAGCACTCTATTCTTAAGAAGGATGAAATAAAGAGGCAGATTCAGGAGCTACTATAGAAAGGTCATATCCAACCAAGTTCATCGCCATGTGGGAGCCCGATTATGTTGGTGAAAAAAAAGAATGGGACTTGGAGACTCAGTATTGACTATCACACATTGAAAAATATCACTGCTCGGAATAGGAACCTGATCCCACGGATTGATGACCTTCTGGACCAACTCAAAGGGGAGAAATATTTCAGCAAGATTGAGTTGAAATACAGGTATCCGCAGGTACTAATTGAACCATCTGATGTGTGGAAGATTGTCTTCAAAGCCAAGGAGGGCCTTTTCGAATGGCTGGTTATGCCTTTCGGGTTGACAAATGCTCTCGCAACCTTCATGAGGCTGATGGAAGATATCTTGCAGCCATTCACCAAATAATTTTTAGTAGTGTATTTGGATGACATCCTGATCTTCAACCATACTTAGGAAGAGCACCTCCACCACATCTGATAGGTCCTCCAAACACTGCGGTAACACAAGTTGTGTGCCAATTTGGAGAAGTGCACTTTTGGCATGACCCAGGTTCAGTATCTGGAATACATTATTGATGAGAGGGGGGTGCATGTGGATCCAACAAATATCCAAGTCATTCGGGATTGGCTAGCCCCAACCACTCTAACAGAGCTTCGCACCTTTCTGGGTCTTGATAATTTCTACCGTAGGTTTGTGTTGGGATTCTCTTATATCACTTGGCCCTTGAGCCAAGTCACCAAGGGAGGAGCGAAATAAAATTTATTTTGGTCAGAATCTCAGCAGAAGGCATTCGTAGAATTGAAACATTGCCTCTGCTCTGCCCCAGTGCTCACATTACCAGACTTGAAACAACTATTTGAGATCAAGACAGATGCCTTTGACTATGCTATTGGGGCATTTCTTACTCAACAAGGGCATCTAGTGGCATATCACAGTGAGACATTATCCGACACAGTTCATAAGTATCCCACTTATGACAAATAGATGTATTCCATTGTGAAGGATTTTCAAAAATGGAAGCATTACATTTGGGGGAAGGAAATGATCATCCACACAGACCACCAACCCCTGCAGTTCATATAGATAAAAAGGAAGTTGCAGAATGATCGCCATCAAAAGTGTTCCACATATCTGCAACAATTTAATTTGAACATCAATTACAAGAAGGGAAGCACCAATAATGTTGCAGACTGCCTCAGCCGACCACTAATCGTGGTGATAACCACCGTGCTCAACTCTTGTGGGCACGAGACTTCTGATTGGACACTTCTCTACAAGAGCGATCCATAATTCAGTCACACATACAAGACACTCTTTGAGGTTATTCGAGTTCCAAATTTTCACCTCCAGGATGAACTGTTGTGTCACCTGGGACACCTTTTTGTTCCTTCAAGGGATCGTGCCAATATGATTTGGGAAGCGCACTATAGTTGGGTCGTTGGGAATTTTTGGGTCAATAAAACAGTCACAATATTGCAAAAGTATTTCTATTGGCCAAACCTTCGACAGGATGTCGGGACGTACATCAGATCCTGCACTCCCTACGCCATTGCCAAACCGACCATCAAGAAGCAAGGCCTCTATAATTCGCTGCCTACCCCAAGTCGACCTTGGGAATCCATCTCCATGGATTACATGTTGGGCCTTCCTTATACTAAGCATGGCAATGACTGTGTTTTCGTGGTCATCGATAGATTCTTGAAGATGGCCATTATGGTGACCTACAAGAAGAATATCACAGCAGAATCCACAGCTAAACTCTTCTTTGAACAAGTGTGGGTACACTTTGGGATCCCACAGTATATCATCTCAGATCAGGATAGAAGGTTCCTCGATACATTTTGGTCCAGCCTCTAGTCAATGTTAGACACCAAGCTCACCATGTCCATAGCCTTCCATCCCCAAACTAATGTCCAGAAAAAGGTCATCAACAGGATGATCGTACGCATTCTGCGCATGTATAAATCAAAGCATCCACGCACCTGAGATGAGAGCCTCCTCTATGTATAACGTATCTATAATTGAGTCCTCCACAACTCAACCAGCCACAACCCCTTTCAGGTGGGCTTGGGATTCTAGCCACTATGTCCCATTAACATAGCCATGCCATTTGCAGCTACTCAGGCTGATTTAGCTCATGTCCAGTCTGAAGCTACCAAGGTGAACAGCTTCATTGAGTGCATTCAGCACATTTTCCAACAGGTTCATGACATATTGGACAGATCCAATGCTAAGTACAAACAATGGCATGATCAACATCGAGTGCAACACAACTTCCAGGTGAGCGACAAAGTGTGGCTACATTTGCAGAAGGAGTGCATTGCTGGACCGCACTGCAAGCTTCGCCCGCTCCAATATGGGCCATACACCATCACCAAGGTTTTAGGGGAAAATTCCTTCGATTTCAATATTCCACCATTCCTTTATCTGCACCCAGTGTTAAATCTGGACCGCCTTCGGCCCTACTTTCCACCTCTACTGGACACATCTGACATGGCAGAACAACTCACACCAATAGAATTAAATCCAGACTGCATGGAAAAAGCCACAGCTAATCAGATTATGGACACACATACCAAGAACACCCACTAGCAGAGGATCCATCTATATCTAGTTGCCAAAGCAGGCCAACTCCTTCACCAGGGCAAGTGGCTCACTAGGGACCAAGTTTAGCAGAAGTTTCCTCATCTCATGGAGGAACTCAATGCAATGGGGACCATTGCTTCCTGGGGGGGGAGGAATGATCCAGGTGGATATTTGTGGCCACTTTCCTATTCCACTTGGACCCCCACCATTTTTTATTTCATTTTTTTAGTTTCCTTAATTGTAGCACAATTTCCTATTTTTGGTTGTTTTTCAGGTCTTAAACTTCCTGAGTCGTTTTGAGGCCCTAAACGACATTTTTTGGGCATAAAACCTTTGGTAAATATGAGTTTATTACAATCTCAATATTTTTTTGTCATTATTTGTAGTCCTTGGATAGATCTTTATAACAATGTATCATGTGCATCAAACGGAGATAGTATGCCAAAGTTACAACCCCGGGAAATTGATGTACCAATTTACCCTGACGGGGCCCATAGTCTATTGTTTCATCTCCTAGGGTTAGGTTTTTGGATGTTTAGGGTTTTCCAATGTTTCTCAATAATATATAGGCCTTCAAGCCTCATTGTAACACAGAGTTCAGAGGCTTTTAGCCGCCATATCTCTTCTCAAACATAAGCTACCAGCACCCTAGCTAGTTTATTTCCATTATGTCTGTAAACAACTTTAAGTTCTTTTATATAATGAAATTAAGTGTTATTTGCACCGCATATTTGTATTTATGGTTATATGTGTATTCTTTTGCATTCCTGTATAAATTCGGATCATGTATGAATGTGATATCTTGAGGAGATTCTATATGGAGGGTTGTAGGCCTATGGATACTCCTATTATCACCAACTAGAAGAAGTTGCATGCTTCAAATTCCATGTAGGTGAACCCCACCTTTTATCGTCATCTAATCGGTTCGTTGATGTATATGTTCAATACTAGACCAGTTAATTTTTTCATAGTAAACATATTGAATCAACTTATGATAGAGCAAAAAAGAGTGCACTGGGTGGCTGTGAAACATGTGTTGAGGTTCCTACAAGAAACAATGGATTATGGTATGGACTATGTCAAGTGTGATAGAGTAAAATTAATTGGTTTCATAGACTCAAATTTGGCTGGAAGTGCTAGTGACAAGAAGAGTATTTCCAGGTGTTGTTTCTTGTTAGGCTCAGCATTTGTGTCATGGTTCAACATAAAATATAAGTCAATGGCATTGAGTAGCACAGAGGTGGATTATATGGGAGATATTCAGGCAAGTTGTGAGGCATTGTGGCTTCACAAGATTCTATTTGGTTTATTTGGTCAGAGGTTGATACCAACTATGATATATTGTGATAATCGGATTTGTATTAAACTCTTTGAGAATCCAATATTTCATGATTAGTCAAAGAATATAGAGATTAGATACCACTTCATCGTAGACTGGATTCAGAGGGGAGATGTGAAGCTTGAGTATATATCCACTGATGAACAGGTAGAAAACATTCTCACCAAGTAATTACCAAAGGGAAAACATGTATTCTTCAGAGACAGGATGGGAGTGGTGAAAAACACCTTCGTCGGTAATCGAGTGTTGAAAATAATACCAAGGAGGTGTTTCCTGAACATTTCTCATTTTGGCCTAGGGAAACACATAAATCCTTTTTTGTCTTAGTAATATTCTAAGTTTATTAATATCAAGGGGGATAATGTACTTTTTATGGAAGATGTACTAGGTGATTTATTACTAAAGTCACATGTAATTTAAAAGTTACTTTATGTGGTACACTTTATTTATTAAAGTGACTTTATAAGGAAAAAAAAGTGACCATTGTACTAAAACGTTAAAATTACTAGGGAGGTTCATTAATAGAAAAGGGGACCACATGAGGAGGTGTCAAGTGGGGGACTCATCTCCACCCTTGATCTAATGGTTTGATATTAAATCTCAACCATTAGATCTTGGGTATAGGGTTCCTATCTTATTGGAAAGACCAAAAGGGAGAAAAGGAGCTCATTCTTCACTTCACATTTGAGAGAGAAAGAGAAGAAGAGAAGAAGTGAGAATAATGATAAAGGAGGAAGAGGTTGTTACAACCATCATTTGTAGGAGAACTTACAACAAAGAAATGTCTACAACAACAACTTGAAATTTGTGGAAGCCCGAGATTTGTGGAGGCACGAGATTTCTAGAGGATTTGTGGAGTCCTGAGATTTATGGAGGTCGAAATTTGTGGAGGCCTAAGTTTTGTGGAGGCTGAAATTTGTGGAGGCCCAAGATTTGTGGAGGCAAAAATTTTTGGAGGTCAAGAATTGTGGAGGCTTATAATTGTGCAGGCCGAAATTTGTGGAGACACGAGATTTTTTGAGGCCCAAAATTGTGAAGGTTCTAGAAGTGGCTCATTAGTTGTGGTAGACAAAGAGGTTTGATTCCCTATGTGTGAGAGCTACCAAGATAATTAATTATTAGTTGGAAGAAGGATGATTGTGTGAATTTACCAGTCTATCATTTCTGTGTAAATCTGAAATTTCAATGGGCACAAACTCCCAGGCATATAAGCATTTAATGCTACAATTGGTTGTGAGATAAGTACTAAGTTATATGTACTTGAAATTTATGAGGCTATTATGTTTATCTAGGGTCATTTTGAATAAAAATAAGTCTCTTATGTGATTAATTCTTACATTAATTTTGCATTAATTATCACCTGTTAGGAAAGTGAAAAAGTGTACATGAACTATTTATGTTTGCCGTAAATTCATGTAGAAATTATATTAGCATGTCAAAACATGTGGGTTGGGCCTAAAAAAACACTTGAAATATTTTAAATTGGGTTAGTAAAGCAGAGCATATAAATTTTCTACAGGAAGAAGATAACCTTGTACCTCAGCAAATTCCTCCTTTCCCTGAGAGAATGACCATTAAAACGAAACATACACCTAAAGAAGTTGAAATCTTATGGGAATTGAATAATTTATGTGCTAAGATACCATTGTTAGAAGCATAAAGGATGTTCCCATATTTAATAAATTTATAAAGGAAGAATGTCTTAAAAGTCATAGAAGAAGAAGAAGGGATGCTTCCATAATCAATGTCATATGACAATTAGTTTATCTAATGCTTGGGAGGATGATTGCTCCTAAGTACTTGGATCCTTTCAACCCAATTGTAGATGTGAATAAAAATAAATTAGTAGTCCAAAAAACCTTAATTTATCTAGGAGTTGTTATCAACATCATGACTAGGGACGCCATGATCAAACTTAATCTTCAAGCCACCCTAAGAGAAACATATATTGTGCTCTAACTAGCTAATAGATTTACAATCAACCAGAGGGTATAATAGAAGATGTAATGGTTTCCATAAAATATTGGGAATACCCCATTGATTTCCCATTTTTAGAAGCAAAGGCTAAGCTCAATGGATATCCAATAATTTTGGAAAGACCTTGGTTAGCTACAACATATGCTTATATCAGTTGTAGGGTTAGTGATATGACAATCACCAATTGCCAAACCCAAAATAAAATTGTATTGTGTCCTCCTAATCAACCTTTGGTTGAGGAATATTTTCCTCTTTAGGTGGAAGATGAAGAAGAAGACAATTCCATCCTCTACTCATCCTATCCTATCTATCCCATTGAAAAACCCCTCCATAGTAAACAAGATGGTGAAGACGATTTAATTAATAATTTTTTTTCCAAAATAAATATCTTGTTGTTATGCAAATAAATGGCCTAAACTATGATCCACCCATAGACATCATATTAGTTTATAGGGCCATTAATGGGAAAAATTACACACTACTAGATCTAACAAAGAGAACACAAAAACAATAAAAATATACCCCTCCAAATTGCTATAGATCATCACTTCTCTTATTGCTAATGAAGAACAACAACTGGTGATTATTTTTTGGAAGCACATTAATGCTTTTTTTTGGTATTATAATAGTATGAAGGATATCCATCCATCCACCTGAACCCATCACATTCACATTAAGGAAGGTCATAGGCCCATTCACCAACCCCAAAGAATGATGAAACCTACACTAAAAGAAATTCTCAAATAATAACTAAAAAAACTCTTGGATGTTAGGTTCATTTATCTTATTTATAATAGTGAGTGGGTGTCTCTTTGGTTATTGTTCCCAAGAAGAAGAACAATTGGAGAATATTTGTGGAATACTGAGAGTTAAATAAAACCATTATAAAGGATTACTCACTTTACCTTTCATTGATCACTTTCTTAATCTATTGGTGAGAAAGAAATTATTCTCATTTCATGATCATTTTAGTGGATATAATAAAATTAAAATTGGTCCAAAAAACCAAGAAAAGACCACTTTCAGTTCCCCTTGGGGGAAATTTTCTTACAAATTTCTTCCCTTTAGCCTATGCAATGCCCGAGCCACATTCCAAAGGGAAATACTTGGTATATTTTGTGATATTGTTCATGATACAATAGAGATATATATTGATGAATTTACACCATATGGAAACACTTTCAATAATCTCTCACCAATATTATTAGGTTCCTTCAGAGGTGCGAATAGATGAATCCCTCATCGAGTGATGAAAAATGCCACTTTTTGAGGAGTGAGGGGATTTTCCTAGAACACTACCTATCCTCCAAAGGGATTGAGGTAGATCACATGAAATTAGTCATCATTAAATATCGTCAAAAACAAAAGGATGTTAGAGGTTTCCTTGGCCATGCAAGGTAATACAGAAGGTTCATTAATATTTTTTGTAAAAATTACTCCCCTCTATCTTGCCTACTAGCCAAAGAATCAGACGTTTGTTGGTCAAGAAAATGTCAAGAAGACTTTCAAAGAATTTAGGAGAAACTTATATATGCATCTGTCCTAGAAAATGAATACCACGGCAACAACATTCAGCACAATGCGACGTCCTCAACTTGCATCCCAATCATGCCCAAGTGGCCTAAGATCCACTTCCTGGCTGAAAGGATCAATGGCAGGATCAAATACATGCATGATCACGCCCTCGTTGGGAAGTTCATTGGATTTTTTCCAACAGAGAAAGCCCTCTATGGATGGATAAATGCTAAATGGAAGCCCAAAGGATACATCACCCTCCAGCTTGGTCCTAAAGGATTCTTCAATATAATATTTACCTGCCTTGAGGACAAAAACAGAGTTATGGATGGGGGACCATACTTCTTTAATGTAGTCAGCTTGTTCCTCGGGACTGGATCAAACGTTTCAACCCTGACAAAGAATATTTCAACTGGGCTCATGTGTGGATCCAACTCTACTCCCTTCCACAGGAATATTGGGAAGAGATCACCCTCAAATAAATTGGCAACAACCTTGGATCCTTTATCAAGATCACTGAGGAAACCAAACACAACCATTATATAGCATATGCCACGATTTGTGTCTACATGCATCTCGCCAAAGCTCTCCTTGACTCGGTAAGTATTTTTCATGATGATTTTGAATGGATTCAAACTATTGATTATGAGCATGTTCCATTCCTATGTCGCAAATGCCACAAGAATGGACATCTTTTTAGGGATTTTCCTCTTAATATCCCCCCTAAGCCTTCCTCTACCCCTGATTCCTCTGACCCTAAAGGTTTCACCAAAGTCTCCTCCCGTAAATGGCATGTAAAAAAACCCATCCCCAATCCCAGACCCTCTAAACCTTCCACCAGTAGCATATTTCACCTCTTGGCCAGCCAAACCCCGAAGAAGGACCCCCTTTCCTCCTCCCATGGCAACCCCCCCTCCAACGACCACCCCTCCAAGGCCTATACTTCAAGCTTGAATTCTACTCAAAGATCTAAACTCTATGACAAAAATCTACAAGACAAGACACAAGGATCCAAGAAGAAAGATAAGAAAAAGGAGATCTTGCCCTCGGCCTCCATTTAGATCCAAAATATACCCCTGGAGCCCAATTCTAATATAGAAGTTGACACTCAATTTATCCCCCCATAGAAGGAAGCTCAGGAGGAAGGAAAGAATCAGACCCCTATCACTTACGTGGATGAAGAACCGAAATCCACAGAATTTGGCAATCTGGACATTACCGGCCTTGAAATCGCATGCAAAACCAAGGAATACCGCACCATTATGGCCAGAAAAATTGAAAACTTAGAGGAAGCTCTACTCGAAGTTCAAATTCTAAAAGGAAGCACACAACTGGGCATTCAGGGAGAGAACATTCCTCGGGAAACAATCAACATAATCAGAGAATCTAGAAAATGAGGCAGAGCTACAGATCTGCAAAGACTGATTATTTTGGGGGATTAATTGGTTGAATTTGGATGATACCCTAAGCTGAGAAAGTTCTATAAGTTCCTCCCCAACCAATCTAAATGATGAAGCTCACTTCATGGAACATCAGAGGGATCAATAGCCCCTCAAAGCTCCGTATGATAAAAAATAGAATCAGGCATGATAAACCCTCCATCTTTTTCATGCAGGAAACCAAATTCTCCAGCTCCACCTTTCATTATATCCTATCTAGGCTCTATCCTGGCTGTAATACTGTAGTTGTCGATGCCCTAGGGGCCTCAGGAGGGATTTCCATAGCTTGGAACCCTTCCATCCTATCCCTCTCTAACCTCCATGCCTTTGTCAACTTCATTCAAGCCTCCTTCCATTTATTAGGCACTAGCATCCACAGTCATCTCACCAATGTCTACTTCCCCCAATCCTCTGCTCGCAAAATCCAGAACTTAGATGACAATGCATCCCTTAATGCCCCTCGAGACCATCCCCTCTGGATTCTGGGAGGTGATTTTAACATGATCACCAACCTCAATGAAAAACATGGAGGTTGTCTACACCTGGATAATGAAAGCTACCATTTTAAAGACTTTATCCTTCAGAATTAGTTGATCGATCTGCCCACCTCAAAGGGGCTTCACACCTATAACAACCGAATAAGGGGTTCCCAGTAGATTGCTTCATGCTTATACT
This sequence comes from Pinus albicaulis, assembly GCA_034641835.2. Lineage (NCBI taxonomy): Eukaryota > Viridiplantae > Streptophyta > Pinopsida > Pinales > Pinaceae > Pinus > Pinus albicaulis. Next base: position 56,960 of record JAXQQM020072114.1, read on the forward strand.
TCTTTCTTATCTCGGATGCCTTAATTCATGTGAGGGGCGACACCTTTTCCACTATCCTACTAGTAGCAATATTTGATCATTGGCCCATCTAGTTGAATTGGACGCGTCCTGGTAGAACTCCCAAAAAACCCTTCTGGTTTGAGCAGTTCTGGCTCCCCCATCCAGGATTCAAAGAAATGGTCATTGAATGGTGGCATAGTATCATCCTCCCAGAAGGATCCAAGATGTACCAACTCCAACAAAATATAAAGATCCTAAAATCCAAATTAAAGCACTGGAATCAAACCTCCTTTGGCAACATTTTCGAAAGTCAGAGGGATTTGGATACTCAGATATCAACCCTCCAACAAACTATCATCTCAAAAGGGTGCACAGAGGACTTAGATCACCAAGAACATAGTCTCAAGAGCCAAATAGAAGAAAGAGGATTACAAGAAGAGATTCTCTGGAAGCAAAAATCCAGAATCTGTTGTCTCAAAGAGGGGGAGAATAATACTAAAATTTTTCACCACTCTACTATCCAATGAAGAATAATCAATCAAATCTCCATCCTAAAAAATGATTAAGGCTCAAACCTGGAAACTTGTGAGGACATTGAATGGGAACTCCTAAACTATTTCAAGGATACCCTTGCGGAACCACCTGTGGATAGAGAGGCCGCCATCAATACCATCACTCAACACATCCCAGCTATCATAACGAATGATCATAATCAAATGCTTCTGAGACCAGTTCAACTACAAGAAGTGGATCACGCTATGGCTCAACTAAAGGCTGGGAAGGCACCAGGGTCAGATGGCTTCACTAACAATTTCTTCCATTTTTTTTTGGGAAAACATAAAGGTGGAAGTTTGGGAAATGGTGGATGAATCTCGAAGTATGCACTAGATGCTCCCAACCCTCAATGCCACTTTCCTCACTCTTATTCCTAAGGAGGAGCATGCTACCACCCCCAACAAATACAAACCTATCGCATTATTTAACTTCATGTACAAGCTCACTTCCAAAGTGATCACCAATCGTCTCAAACCTCTGCTACCTCTCTTAATATCCCTGGAGAAAACTGCCTATGTAGAGGGCAGGAAAATCCTTGACGACATCATTCTCACTCATGATGTTACTCACTCTCTAAAGACCTATAAAATCCTAGGTATGCTCCTCAAGATCGACCTTTCTAAAGAATTTGATAAACTCAACTGGAACTATATTCACCAAATGCTGCTTACCTTTGGCTTTAGTACTACCTAGATTCGTTGGATCATGAACCGGATCTCCTCCCCCATCTTCTCCATTCTTGTTAATGGCTCACCCTCCTCTCCCTTTTCGCCCTCCAGAGGTGTTAGGTCCCTGTAATTTGTTAGATTGGCAAGACCAATTGTAAAATAGTAACATCAAACCAACATTGGATCCCTAGGACCTAGCCTTCCTGGACTCAGAGAGGGATCTCTCTATATTTGTATAAAAATGTAAACTTAATTGATTTTAGGGTTTTGATTCTAGCCTAGTTATAATGATAGGGTTTGTTTGTTTGTTTTGTTTGGTTGGGTTGCTTGTCAAGAAGAACAGATAGAGTGAGAGAGATTCATACCATTGGGCTATGGAGTCTGCAAAAGGTCTTGAAAAGTACAAAAATAGGTCAACGGTGTTTCATAGGGCAAGTTAACAAAGCCAAATTGATCTAAATAGGTTAAGTGAGTGTGAAATGAACATTAAATGGTGAATGTAGTAGGTTTAAAGGGAAGTTAAGAATCCTTTAACATAAACTATAACAAGAAGAGTCTATAAGAGTACTATGCATTAAGAAAGAATCAAAGGACATGGCGGACCATAAACCTCTTTGACCTAGCTTGATCAAGTAAACTTAAAAACAACTATCCAGCAAACCCTAGAGAGCAGGGAACTCCTAACCTCTCTAGCTATCTACCTTCAGAGAAAGAAAAAATTTAAGACAACACATAAGTAATGATCAAAGAGTAGGGAAGTCCTAAATTCCTTAATCAAACTATAAATACCTTCAAAGTAACCATTTCAAGATAGACTAAAGGAAAGGGAAAACCATAAAATTCTTTAGCCTAAACCCTAATTAGTACACTTCAAAGAAAGCCTTGAGAACAACATTTCAAGAAAAACCAAAGGACGTGGCAAACCATAAACTTCTTTAGCCATACTCTACTGATTTAATCTCAAGGAAACAAACTAGATGGACATGGAAAACAGGGAATTCCTAATTTCTCCAAGCAAACCTAGTTGAGTAAAACATTTAAATAATAGAAAGCATACAGAGTTAAGGTGCCTCTAAACAACATGTCTTAACATAAAATTTATGTTCTACTACAAGAGAAAAGATTGGACAATATGTAAAACATAAGGAAACAAATACAAGATTAGAAACACATCACCATTCAACAAATTTCCTGAATCCTATGAGTGTTCTTGCTCCATGCCATTCAATCCAAAATAGTCACAAAGCTCCAAAGCCAATTTGTTCAAAACTCCAAGTATATGTATTCATCTCCGTAAAAAAACCAACCAAAAATAAACACGAAGCCTCCATGTAGTATTTAACTTGAAAATGAGGAGGTGGAAACCTTAGCTAGGGTTTTAGAAGTCATTTATTACATATTTAAGGCATTTTGACCTTTGAGACCATGCAATGCCCAAGGAAAAATATCAGAGCCTCATTCATTACAAGAATAACTTCTAACATAAATTATTAGCTAACTTTGTATATATTTGTCCTTCAAGCCTTAAAAAATATATTTTTAATAACTTCTTGTGTCTTTTGTTGAATTTCAGGCAAGGGTGCAACGCCAAGGTGCAAGGGCGCAGTGCCAAGCCAAGGGCGCAACGCCAAATCTGGAAAAATTTCCTCTTTTGTAGCTAAGATTTGGATGCCTTCCTGGTGTCCAAATGAGCTCCATGATAACTCATTGGAAATCCTATCCTATCTAGTTTCCAAATATTCCTTTAGTTTTCAATTTGGTGCCCATTTTCCCAGTCAAAAACCCGTTCTCCCAAGACTGCTTAGGGCGCAGTGCCAATGCTGAAAATAGAGCAGAAATGTGATTTTAGGTGGTTTTCGGAACTTTTGGAGGACTGATATTTCTCCAAATGAGATGAAATATTTTGTGGGTGATTTCCTTGCCATGATGATCATGAAAATTTAAACCTTTCTTCAATTTAGTGCCCCAAAAAAGAGCGCATCACCAATGGAGCTACGTGTTTGGCCCTTTTTTCTGCTAGCCAAACAGTCAAAAACTCAAAAATGCAAAAAGATGCCAAAAATGGATTTTGTCTTGATGATCAAGTTTGGGAGACTGGGATAGACACATCAGCAAGGATCTTAAGCTTGTCCTGATCCTTTTTCTTGGCCATGGCTTCAACTCTTGAGTAAAATTGTTCATTCAATGTAAGCTCATTAGCAATCTCAACCTCCTTTTCCTCTCTAGTTATAGAGCTCTTTTTCTTGGCACTTTTCTTCTGACTCATTGGTTTCACGATACCTTTCATAGGCCTCACAAATCAATGCCTTTTCCTTGTCTTATTCTCTTTTTTCCTTGAGAAGTTGAATCTCCATGATGGCCTGCTTGATCTTGAGTTGTTCATTTTCCTGCTCACAGTATGCAATGATAAACTTGTATCTTTCTAAGTTGGTCTGAAGCTCACTGATTTGGGCATATTTCTGCTTGAAAATAATTTTTAAGGCCTCATCATCATGCTCATCATCTAAATTAACAAGGTCAAAATCAATCTCTCTCTCATGGAGGTCATCCTCATCATGAATGGTTGTCTCATGTACATCTTCTTCTGCCATCTTTTGTTTGCCCTTATGATCATGCCTCTTTGGCATGTGTGCCTCCATACCACTGTCTTCACCCTCAGACATGGTAAACCTTGTTTTGGAAACCCTATGGTTAGTGTAAAATGAGATGAAGGAAGGGTATGAAATGGCAGTTTTGGAAAATGAATGGAATGAGTGATAATGAAGGTAATGGATGTTGTGACAAGCAAGATGAATGGCAGCCCTCAAGCAATGCAACTTCCCCTGTTATGACTGATTTTTCTTCAAGGAGGATGAAGTAAGCATGAAACAGTTATCTCTAGCCAAATCTTAGGGTTTCTCTTAGGGTTTCACTTATATTGACTTAGAAGTGATCAAATGGCATCAAAATAGGGTTCATGTGATGTACTTACCCCCATCAGTGTTTGTAGGACCTTTGGCAAAGAATTAGAAGAAATTTGGAGTGATTTGAGTGGTTGGAGGGTTTAGAAACCTTTCCTATCCAAGGGCGCAGCACCAGTGCTCAAGGGCACAGTGCTAAGGGCTGAGGGCGCAATGTGAGTTTCTGAGTGCGCAATGCCAGTTTATGAGGGCACAACGTCGTTTTGCAGAGGGAATTTAGAGGCCTTCTCTGTGTCTAAATTGGCCCCATGATAACTTATTGGAAATATTATCCTGTCTACTTTCCAAATCTACATTTTTTTGCTAGTTGGAGTTTATTTGATATGTCAAATTTTTATTCTCCCAAGACTGGTCAAAAGTACTGAATGATGGTGCAAAAATGCAAAGTGCTGGCGCAAGCAAATTTTGGAGGCCTTCCTCAACTCCAAATTGAGCTCATGATAACTCATTGGAAATATATTCCAGTCTAGTTTCCATTTGACTCATCAAGAAAGTAATTTGGACACTCCAACTATGAGAAAACTTGATTTTCCCAAGGTCACTCCATAAGTGCAACAAACCTATTGTAGCACCTGTAAATTTGACATTTCTCCCAAACCATGATACTTGTGTAAAAATTGAAGAATGTTTTTCTTCCTTGACCTATGAGGGACAAAAACCTCTCTCACTTTTGTTAATTTCATCTCTATTTGGTAAGAAACATAGTTTGAAGCAAAACCGGCTCTATGAGTGACAAATGGCTTGACTCTTGGGATGAATCCTTGGAAAATAATGGAGGCATGATGTTTATGAGTTGGTATGGCTTCATACTTGCTAATATGACCTACCATATGGATCCTTTGCTCCTACGCCTTTTTTTCACAACAAACCCTAGGTGTCTGTAGTTCTTTACAACAATCGTCAGTGTTTTCTTCTAAGTTCTCTATAGCCCTTTCAAGTGCATTTATTTTTGTCTAGTTCACCTTACCTTTTCCATATTCCATCAATCAAATCAGATATAATTTCTTCATTTTTGGCCTTGTGTGCTTCCTTCATTTCATATCTGCAAGTGGTCACTGTTTTGGCACTCAATTGGACCATCAAGTGTAGAAACCCTAATTATTCACAGGACCAATTTGTTTCCTCTTCCTTTGCTATAAGTTGTTTTCATTTAGGAGTAGACAATCTACCTCATGAGTACCTTCTGCTAACACAACTTTCAACACTCCTGCAAAAGTGCCAAACTTTGTCCATTTTTCTCATTTCCAGACTCTGAACTGATGAGGTAATCTTCTTTGGAAATCTTTTAGGTCCTTCTTGAATAACCATTGCTTTACATTCTATTACATCTAAGCTAGATTCTAGCAAAGGAAAAGTAGTGCCTAAAACATCCAATGATTACCTTAAAACATGTGAAACCCTAATGACCTAGTGGGGGTGTTCTTTGACCTAATTTTGACTGAAATTTGGCTTGGAAACCTTCAAGTGAAAATAGAGTATGGTAGAAATTGTTGTATTGAAGATCCAAAATCCAATGTAATTGGTTTATCTAAAGAGCCTACAGAGATAGTTTTGAGACCATCAATGCTTGAGGAACTTGGGGAACATGGGAATGAGTAGGCTATAGGAAACCCTAGAGGGAAAATGGAGTTTATAGACAGGGGAAAAATAGGCCAATGAGGTTATAGGCAGGGAAGGAGGGTAAAAATGATATATATAAGCCAATAAGGAGTTTTTAAGGAAAAACAGGGTGACCATGGAATGTCAGGCTGATAGAATAGTGGAAAAAGTTTTTTTAAGGGTAATGAAGGTAGTGAGATTTTTGAAACTCACAATATTCAAGTAATGTTGTTTTCAAAAATATATAAACACCTTTTAGTCATCCAAAGATAGTGAAAAATATTGATGACTAATAGTGGCTCCACTTGGGGAGGGCAGCTCCTTTCAGGAGGTGTCAAGAACCTCAGAGTTCAAATCTCTAGTTTTACAGTTCAGTACCTTACTTGTACTTGGTAGATCCTTCTTTCTTCACTTATTGATTGGTTGTTGTCCTTTGAAGCTGTGATCCTACAATCTAAAAAACATGATTGCTTTAATATCAACTCTACCTGCTCATCATACTTTTCCTAACATTTTTTCTTATTTTGGGTGCACTTGGACTAGCAAACCCTTAACATCCTTTTTCTTTTGAAAGCACAAAAAAAAAATCTATTTCTACCATTATATCATCCAAAGGCTCAGATTAGACTATGAGCTCTTTTATTCTCTACCTAATCTACATATCTGTTAAGGTTAAGTAGTTTTACAGATCTTCATTCTCTAACCTACTGACATGAAATTCAAAACATGACCAAATAAAGGTTTAAGCAGTTTGATTTGTCATGAGCTGTAGCATTTTGGACAAGTTTCTCATAGATTTATTTTGCAAAAAGGTAAAACTGAAAACATGAGGGCTGTAATTTTGAATTTGTTATGCATCCCTCTCCTTCTCTTTTGGTTCATATTTGAGCATTGAGAACTAATATCTTTTCCTAATATATCCTACTGATAAGCCAAGTTTACATGGTTTGGTAAATCTTTCTTCATTAACATATCATCAAAAATTTAAAATGTGTTCAATCATGATTAGGTTGTATGGCTGAACAAGACTTTCTTTCTCAAGTAGTGGTATTTATACTTGCACACTTTCAGAAATACTCTTTTTTGGTATGGGGTTTTACCTCTTCTTTTATCTGCTCTCTTTTCTTCTTTTCTTTCTCTTCCTCTTTTTCTTTCAAAAACAATATAAAACTAAAAATATGCCCATATTACTGAGCTTATTTACATACTTGTCTATCCTAATCTAACTTGTATATGATATCTACATTAGGTGAACTATTTTTTCCAACACATCCAATCAAGTAAGTGACCACATGATTGATTTTCATTCATCCTTTTAGGTATGCTGAAAAGATAAAAATTCCACTCCCATCTTACTTGCTTTTGAACAGGAGTGCTCAAAATATTCTTTACACTTTGAAATAAACTGTTCTTGGCATATTTTACTCCTTCTCTAGATGTCTCTAAGAAGCCAGCAAAAGGATCTTTGAATAATATCTGGTCTTGAGAATTTAAACAGTAATTTTCATACAGGACTATTTTTTGGTCCACTTTGTTAAGCTTGGGATTCTTTTGAGAAAGAAACTCCACCTATTCTTCATGATAATATGATTTGGCAGCCTCATAAAGTTCTGCTATGTTGTTCTCTAGTATGCCTGATATGCCTTGACTGAGTGGAATGGATTCTGCTTGCAGGACTTTGTTAGGGGCATTATCTGGTAATAGTTCCTCTTGAGGAGGTAGCACAACATCAATATTAACCTTTTTTATAGTTTATTCATGAGAAAGTGCATCAGTGGATAAGTCAGTAGTATAACAAATAGAAAGATCTTCTTTATATAAAAGTTTAGAGGTTGGTTGTATGTTTAGGATTTGATTGATTTCTTAATTATTTAAAGGGGGAGGCATTTTCCTTTTTACTTGGACGAAACTATGATGTTTCTCTCCCCTTTGTGACTAATCATAAGGCTGGATGTTTTCTTGAGCCTTATACAAAAGAGATGAAGAATCAACATTTGTCTCTTTAGAGATATCTTGTGGATATTTCTTTATTTCCTAATTGATTTCATCCTCAACCAAATCCTTTTGGTTGTCATGATGGTTAACTTGAGTATGAAATGCATGAATTTCTTCTAACAGATCCTCAGGATGCCAATTTCCCAAATATTCATCGATTTTTACAAGGCGTTGTAAGAGATCTTCAGATTGATCACAACAATTTTCAGCTAATGATAAAGATGGAAAATTTTCTTTATAATTCTCATAAAATACCTTGCGAAAATCCTTTAAAGAAAACAAATAATCAAGTGTCAGCCATGAGTGATATCCTTTAAAGTGTCACAAATATTCCTTAAGAACTCACAAATCCCCTGTACGTTATTAAGGAATATTTAAGCTCTTACTTACTAAGATCCCCAACGAAGTCGCCATTATGTTAGGTCCCTGTAATTTGTCAGATTGGCAAGACAAAATATACAAGGGTAACATCAAACCAACTTTGGAGCCCTAAGACCTAGGCTTCCTGGACTCAGAGAGGGCTCTCTCTATATTTTTATAAAAAATGTAAACTTGATTGATTTTAGAGTTTTGATTCTAGGTTGGTTATAATGATAGGGTTTGCTTGTTTTTTTTTTGTTGGTTGGGTTTCTTTCCAAACAGAACAAATAGAGTGAAAGAGATTGTAATGTTCCCAAATTTTAGCCTCAAATATAAATGGAACATTAGAGTTAGCAACATCTCTAATCGGTGAATAAATGGGTAGAAAAGCTGATAAGTCTCCTAAGGAGGAATAAAAACACTCCAAGTATGAAAGGGGACACTCTTTATAGCTTAATAAGACACCTCCATGTGTGAACAGGGATAATATCAAGTTGTTTCAGTCCACTTTGACTAAGTCAACAACACAGTTGTGGAGGAGGAGGAATCAAAGAAGGAATAACATAGTTTTGGAGGGAGGGGAATATTTTGATAGAGATGACCTAATAGAGTGGGGCCAAGGGCAAGAAAACTCATAAATTATTTAAGGAAGAGGATGGCATCATTTTTCTTCATGTTTTACATTGTTATTTTTTTTGCTAAGACTTTTTGCTTCCTTTGTTGCTTAGCAGGGTTGCAGTGCTGTTTAGCACTGGGTGTTCCCGAGCGGGAATCCCACCTCTCTCCTTGAGGAGCCTCATTGGGAGAGTTTAATTCATCATTCCACATCATTTTTTTGGGCCAAGATTCAGCCAACTTCATCAGCACAGTTTTTCCGGAGATTGTGCAGTGTTGCTGGGTGCAACAGTGGAAGGGATTGGAATCCCGATTTCTGAGCTAGTTTCTCATTGGAGGGAGGTTTCCTCCACTTGAGGGACATGTTTGGAAAGCTCTAGAGCCTATTTAATATCTTTGGTATCATACCACACATTCCCCCTACATTCTTAGCGTTGTTCCAGCTAGGGAATGCGTTATTTTGGAGGCAACATTTAGCAGATGGTCTAGTGGCTTTGTTGTAATGTTTCCTTGTGATTGAGAGGTTCATTATTTCTTGGGAGGAAGCCATTGAGGGATATACATCAGATCAGGCATATTTAAGCCTTCTACACTCTTATGCTAAAGTGTTACAGTGATTATTCAGTAATTTTCTGAAGATCACATTTGTATGCAGAGTGTTTTGACAAGAAACCCTTGCCGGGTTCTCTTTTATTTTGTATAAGGATACTAGATCTCTGTTCTTCAACATTATTCATCAATATATGATTAGATCTACTTTTTATCCTATTTTCTGAGTTAAAACCCTCTTTTATACTACGCAGTCACTTTTATGCAGAAATCCTTGTGTTGCAATATTTTGGGTTTTTAGTCATTTTCAGCTACACTAGTGTGGGAGGTCTATTTAACCCACTAATATACATGATCCAAGAGTCCATTTCACTATTTTATAGCATATTTTGCTAGGAGTGCGTTATTTCAGCAGGCTTGCTGAGTTGTCCCGATTTTGGGATATTACAGTGGTATCAAAGCTTCAATCTTCGCTCAGCCTATGGATCTCAGGCCATTACAATTTCAGGAGAGATGGAAAGAAAAAATAAGGCTTCAGTATGTGAAGCAAGGAGGGAAGACAAGCTTACAAAGCTTCTTCCAAAATCTATGTAGAGCTTTCAAGGAGAGCTGAAGAAAATGAGATTGGAGATGAGATCTCCAAAGGAGTTTGGATCTAGAGCTGAATCTAGATTTGCGCATGGTGAGTGTAAGCATGAAGCTACACACCATTATGCACAACGTAGTCAAGTGCCCAGTTCTATCTTGAGATGGATGAAAGGAGGGAGAATACCTAAGAGGATGAATCTTAGTGATTTATTTCCAGAGTATGAATCTCAAACTGAGAGGTTTAGAGATCATACTAATTTCCAAGAGTTTTGCAATATCCAGGTGGAGAAGAGAAAGCAGCAGGATGCAAGTAGATTTTTTCTACCTACTTTTGCCATATCACCTACATGTTTAGCTGGAGCTTGGGTGAAGGAGCTAGACTCCTATTTGTAGCTACACCATATTTTTGAAGATGAAGCCATCAGAGTTGCAGCGCTACATTTCAGAGGTAAGGATCATGCATGGTGGATTTTTGAATCTTTTTCTTTAAAGAATGCAAACACTTCCTCTTATGCACGATTCATAGAGACATTGGTAGGGAGGTTTGGTGAAAAAATTCCTAAGACACATGAGCAAGGAAAACTTGAGAGAACAAAACACTTGCATGTTATAGAGGAAAATCCACTTCAGAAAACCATGGGAGAAGCTGACATCTTGTATTACACATTTCCGGAAGCAAAACCTCCAGTTCATATTCATAAACAAGAGGGCATGGGGATCTATTTCTGATTGGAGGATCTAACTATTGAGATGTTTCCCATACACATTGATGGAGATGAGGGAAACAACACTGTCACATCTAGAGCATATCTAGTACCTCATGCAGAGGGAGGAGGAGCACATGCTCCAACAAGAGGGATTATTGTATCTTTACAAGAAGTTCCCCAGGATCGCATACAGGGAGGTCCAAGCATAATCAGTGAGCAGCATGATTATGTAGCATTGCAGCGAGAAGGAGGAGGAAGGGAGGAAGAGCATCATATGTGATGAGAGGTAGACACCCTTCTCTATTTCAGAGAGCTAATGAAAAGAGGAGGTAGACTAATTTGTGTTGTAAGGGCAGGGGAAAGGTTGCCCAACCATATGCACAGTCTACTCTTGACATTAATGTCTCACTACATGGAGGCATTCCACCTAGGAGGCCACTTGATGTAGAGTTGGTGGAAGATGTTTTGCCATTTGGGTCACCACTCTTATATTCCAAAGGGGTGAATACATTGGAGGAGTCCAACACAGCGCAGAGAGTTTGGGTTAAACTCAAGGAGGAGGGTGACATTCTCTCATTTTCAGCATCACCCACTCTCACTACCCATACTGCACTGACATAAGTTGTTGCAATGATGGAGGATGGCACCTTCATTGTGTAAGGGAGTTGCTCCATGGATTTGGAGAAACAGAGGGTACTTCCTTTAAGGAAGGAATCCTCCATACATTGGAGTAGATGCAGGCCACTCCTGCTTACATTGGCCAAGATCAAAAGATTCTTTTTGGATGATAGCTTCTCATGGGAGGCCAAATTCCAAAGGTCACCATCTCTATTTGAGAATGAGAAACTGCATGAGGGGCATGGAAAAATTCTGGAGGATGACTTTGGTATGGGGATGTCAAAGGAGAGGACAACAACATGTGGAGAACATCACATACTAGATCACCAGCGCTGTCTCTTAGGAGGATTGATCCTTATTGGAGATCTCAACTCTTAGTAGAATACTCCAAGGATCTTGGTGCATGCATGATCCTCGATGACCAGGATAGATATGATGAGTATATGGTGGATGATATGGTTATCTATTCACATGGCAGAGTATTCTTGACTAGAGCTTCTAGTCTTAAGGAGAAATTGCTACATGCAACACATGATGATTTCTTTTCCATGCATTTTGATGCATATATTTCCTTGGCAGAGGAATTCATTTGGGAGGGTATTCAGCATGACATATTTCAGCATATGGAAAGATGCATAGCCTGGATGGTGATAGATAGGAGGACACATCCACTTCCCTACTCATTGAAGGTGAGGGAAATATTCTAGTTGAGCCATTTCAGCTCAAGGTCTCAAGTACATGATGGAGGAGGTATAATTTCACATTTTGTATTATACTTCTTTTCCTTGTTTGAGTAGCATGATGTATGAAGAAGAATTATCTCTTCTTTCATATTGTATGATGATGTACTTGCAGCTATTGGTAGCATTGATTTTGGCTATATTTTTGATGGCTTGTGGGGGAAGCCACATGATTCTTGGTGTGCACCATTGACATCATATTGTAACTTTATTTTTTCATATTATGATATGACTGTGGCAGAAAAAAAGTGGGGGGTAAAGCACTTGTTATTTCATTTTATGATGCAGGCAAAAGATGCACTACGCTGGTCCCATGAGTGGAGCTATGATTCACTCTCCGGTTGTCACTTGGCAGCTTGTCCTCATTGTACTTTGCTTCCACATATTGTTGATATGTTTATTTTCAGGGGAAGTTTTGGTTGGAGAGTGGGCTTGAGATTGAGGATGCCCCTTGGGAGCATGATTCTCCCCACTTTACATGTTGTACATTTCAGGAGGAACCATGGGCAAACCATGATTGCCACATCATACTCTTTCCCTTCTTGTGGGAAGGACCACTTGAAGAACTTGAGGAGGCACTTCATGGCTAAATTGTTTGATGGGGGAACTTGGGCCATTCTTGGAGGCCATGCTATTTCAGCCCAAGGATAGAGTAAACCCCATGTTTATCATAAATGGAGAGAGAAACCATTGGGATGGCAGAATCCAATCTCTCCATGCAGCCCCAACACATTATACAAAATCGGGGTTGATGATTTTCTTGATGAGCTACCTAGGATGGCTCATTTCATTTGGATGATAGCATGGGTGAGAGAGTCACAAATTCACCATGTTTTTCGTCACTCCTACTTGTGGAGGCCATGAGACAGCAAACAGGGTTCCATTCACACTTTCCACCTTTGTTTGATGTGGGCCATTTGGTTTTGGACACTTGGGAGGGAACATTGGATGACATTTGTATTGCTGATTATCTTGATGCAGTGATGGAGGCCATTGATGGGAGGCCACATGAGGATGAGGGGGAAATTTTTCTCTCCCTATGCATTTTCTTGAGGACAATCAAATATTTTGGAGGGGAGGACTGTAATTTTCCCAAATTTTATCGTCAAAGCTAAATGGAACATTAGAGTTAGCAGCATCTCTAACCGGTGAATAAATGGGTAGAAAAGCCCATAAGTCTCCTAAGGAGGAATAAAAACACTCCAAGTATGAAATGGGACAATATTTACAGCTTAATAAGGCACCTCCATGTGTGAATAGGGATAATATCAAGTTGGTTTAGTCCACTTTGACTAAGTCAACAACGCAGTTATAGAGGAGGAGGAATCAAAGAAGGAATAACGCAGTTTTGGAGGGAGGGGAATATTTTGATAGAGATGACCTAATTGAGTGGGGCCAAGGGCAAGAAAACTCATAACTTATTTAAGGAAGAGGATGGAAGCATTTTTCTTCATGTTTTAGATTGTTATTTTTTCTGCTAATACTTTTTGCTTCCTTTGCTGCATAGTAGGGTTGCAGTGCTGTTTAGCATCAGGTGTTCTCGAGCGGGAATCGCATCTCTCTCCTTGAGGAGCCTCATTGGGAGAGTTTTCATGCATCATTCCACATCAGGTTTTTAGTTCAAGCTTCAACCAACTTCATCAGTGCAGTTTTTCTGGAGATTGTGCAGTGTTGTTGGGTGCAGCAGTGGAAGGGATTGGAATCCCGGTTTATGAGCTAGTTTCTCATTGGAGGGAGGTTTCCTCCACTTGAGGACATGTTTGGAGAGCTCTAGAGCCTATTTCAGATCTATTTTATCATACCACACATTCCCCCTACATTCCCAGCGTTGTTCCAGCTAGGGAATGCGTTATTTTGGATGCAGCATTCAATAGATGGTCTAGTGGCTCCGTTGCAGTGTTTCCTTGTGATTGAGAGGTTCATTATTTCATGGGAGGAAGCCCTTGAGGGATATACATAATATCAGGCATATTTGAGCCTTCTAAACTCTTATGCTCAAGTTTCACAGTGATTATTCAGTAATTTTCTGAAGATCACATTTGTATGTAGAGTGTTTTGACAAGAAACCCTTGCCGGGTTCTCTTGTATTTTTCAAAAGGAGACTAGATATATGTTCTTCATTATTATTTATCAATATATGAGTAGATATAATTGTTATCATATTTTTTTAGTTAAAACCCTAATTTAGACTGTGCAGTCAATTTTATGTATAAATCCTTGTGTTGCAGTATTTTGGGTTTTTAGTCATTTTCAGCTACATTAGTGTGGAAGGTCTGTTTAACCCACCAAGTTTGATTTTTTTCAGCTCTATTATTGGATTTAGGTTGTATAATGACTAATATAAAGGATCCATGATTCCATTTCACTTTTTTATAGCATATTTTGTTGGGAGTGCGTTATTTCAGCAGGCTTGCTGAGCTGTCCCAATTTTGGGATATTATAGTGGTATCAAAGCTTCAATCTTGGCTCAGCCTGTGGATCTCAGGCAATTACACTCTTAGGAGGGATGGAAAGAAAAAATAAGGCTTCAGTATGTGAAGGAAGGAGGGAATACAAGATTACAAGGCTTCTTCCAAAATCTATGCAGAGCTTTCAAGGAGAGATGAAGAAAATTAGGTTGGAGATGAGATCTACAAAGGAGTTTGGATCTAGAGCTGAATCTAGATTTTCACATGGTGAGTGTGAGCATGAAACTACATACCATGATGCAAAATGTAGTCAAATTCCCAGTTCTATCTTGATATGGATGAAAGGAGAGATAATACCTAAGAGGATGACTCTTAGTGATTTATTGCCGGAGTATTAATCTCAAACTAAGAGGTTTAGAGATCATACTGATTCCAAGAGTTTTGCAAGATCCAAGTGGAGAAGAGCAAGCAGCAGGATGCAGGTAGATTTATTCTACCTACTTTTTCCAGATCACCCACATGTTCAGTTGGAGCTTGGGTGAAGGAGCTAGACTCCTATTTGCAACTGCACCATATTTTTGAAGATGAAGCCATCAAAGTTGCAGCGCTACATTTCAGAGGTAAGGCTCATGCATGGTGGATTTTTGAATCTTGTTCTTGAAAGAATGAAAACACTTCCTCTTATACAAGATTCATAGAGACATTGGCGGGGAGATTTGGTGAAAAACTTCGTAAGACACATGAGCAAGGAAAACTTGAGAGAACAAAAACCTTGCATGTTATAGAGGAAACTCCACTTCAGAAAACCATGGGAGAAGCTGAAATTTTGTATTACACATTTCCAGAAGCAAGACCTCCAGTTCATATTCATAAACAAGAGGGCATAGGGATCTCTTTCTCACAGGAGGATCCAACTATTGAGATGTTTCCCATACACTTTGATGTATATGAGGGAAACAACGCTATCACATCTACAGCATATCTAGTACCTCATGCAGAGGGAGGAGGAGCACATGCTCCAATAGGAGGGATTATTGTATCTTCACAACAATTTCCCCAGGATCTCATACAGGGAGTTCCAAGCATAATCAGTTAGCAGCATGATTGTGCAGCATTGCAGCTCGAAGGAGGAGGAAGGGAGGAAGAGTAGCATCATGTGATGAGAGGCACACACACTTCTCTATTTCAGAGAGCTAATGCAAAGAAGAGGTAGACTAATTTTCGCTGTAAGGGTAGGGGAAAGGTTTCCCAACCATATGCACAGTCTACTCTTGACATTGATGTCTCACTACATGGAGGCATTCCACCTAGAAGGCCACCTGATCTAGAGTTGGTGGAAGATGTTTTTCCATTTGGGTCACCACTCTTAGATTCTAGAGGGGTGAAGACATTAGAGGAGTCCAACACAACGCAAATATGTTGGGGTAAACTCAAGGAAGAGGGTGACATTCTCTCATTTTTAGCATCACCCACACTCACTACCCATACTGC
Organism: Pinus albicaulis; assembly: GCA_034641835.2. Lineage (NCBI taxonomy): Eukaryota > Viridiplantae > Streptophyta > Pinopsida > Pinales > Pinaceae > Pinus > Pinus albicaulis. Next base: position 72,813 of record JAXQQM020072114.1, read on the forward strand.
GCTAACAGACGTTGCTGCAATGATGGAGGATGGCACCTTCATGGTGCAAGGGAGATTCTCCATGGATTTATAGAAATATAGGGCAATTCCTTTAAGGAAGGAATCCTCCATACATTGGAGTAGATGGAGGCCATTCCTACTTACATTGGCCAAGATCATAAGATTCTTTTTGGATGATAGCTTCTCATGGAAGGCCAACTTCCAAAGGTCACCATCTCTATTTGAGCATAAGTAGCTGCATGAGGGGCATGGAATCATTCTGGAGGATGAATTTGGCATGGGGGATGTCAAAGGAGAGGAAAAAAGCATGTGGAGAACATCACATGCAAGATCACCAGTGTTGTCTCTTAGGAGGATTGATCCTTATTGGAGATCTCAGCTCTTAGTAGAATACTCAAAGGATCTTGGTGCATGCATGATCCTTGATGACCAGGATAGAGATGATGAGTATATGGTGGATGATATGGTCATCTATTCACATGTTAGAGTCTTCTTGACTAGAGCTTCTAGTCTCAGGGAGAAATTTCTACATGCAGCACATGATGATTTCTTTTCCATGCATTTTGATGCATATCTTTCCTTGGAAGAGGAATTCATTTGGGAGGGCATTCAGCATGACATATTTTAGCATATGGAGAGATGCATAGCCCGGATGGTGATATATAGGATGACACATCCACTTCCCTACTCATTGAAGGTTAGGGAAAGATTCCAGTTGAGCCATTTCAGCTCAAGGTCTCAAGTACACGATGGGGGAGGTATAATTTCACATTTTGTATTGTACTTATTTTCCTTGCTTGAGCAGCATGATGTATCAAGAATAATTATCTCTTCTTGCATATTGTATGATGATGTACTTGAAACTACTGGTAGCATTGATTTTGGCTATATTTTTGATGGCTTGTGGGGGAAGCCACATGATTCTTGGTGTGCACCATTGACACCATATTGTAACTTTACATTTTCATCTTATGAGATGACTGTGGTAGCAAAGAAGTGGCTGGTAAAGCACTTGTTATTTCATATTATGATGCAGGAAAAGGATTCACTACACTGGTCCCATGAGTGGAGCTATGATTCACTCTCTGGTTGTCACTTGGTAGCTTGTCCTCATTTTACTTTTCTTCCGCATATTGCTGATATGTTTATGTTCAAGGGAAGTTTTGGTTGGAGAGTGGGCTTGAGATTGAGGATGCCCCTTGGGAGCATGATTCTCCCCACTTTACATGTTGTAAATTTCACAAGGAACCATGGGAAAACCATGATTTCCACTTCATACTTTTTCCCTTCTTGTGGCAAGGACCACTTGAAGAACTTGAGGAGGCACTTCATGGCTAAATTGTTTGATGGGGGAACTTGGGCCATTCTTGGAGGCCATGCTATTTCAGCCCAAGGATAGAGGCAGCCCCATGTTTATCATAAATGGAGATATAAACCATTGGGATGGCAGAATCCAGTCTCTCCATGCAGCCCCAACACATTATACATAACCGAGGTTAATTATTTTCTTGATGAGCTACCTAGGATGGCTCATTTCATTTGGATGATAGCATGGTTGAGAGAGTCACTCATTCACCATGTTTGTCATCACTCCTACTTTTGGAGGCCATGAGATAGAAAACAGGGTTCCATTCACACTTTCCACCTTTGATTGATGTGGGCCATTTGGTTTTGGACACTTGGGAGGGAACATTGGATGATAGTTTTATTGCCGATTATGTTGATGCAGTGATGGAGGCCATTGATGGGAGGCCACATGAGGAGGAGAGGGAAATTTTTCTCTCCCTATGCGTTTTCTTGAGGACAAGCAAAGATTTTGGAGGGGAGGATCATAATGTTCCAAAATTTTAGCCTCAAAGCTAAATGGAACATTAGAGTTAGCAGCATCTCTAACCGGTGAATAAATGGGTAGAAAAGTCCATAAGTCTCCTAAGGAGGAATAAAAACACTCCAAGTATGAAAGGGGACACTCTTTACTTCTTAATAAGACACCTCCATGTGTGAATAGGGATAATATCAAGTTGTTTTAGTCCACTTTGACTAAGTCAACAACACAGTTGTGGAGGAGGAGGAATCAAAGAAGGAATAATGCAGTTTTGGAGGGAGGGGAATCTTTTGATAGAGATGACCTAATTGAGTGGGGCCAAGGGAAAGAAAACTCATAACTTGTTTAAAGAAGAGGATGGAAGCATTGTTCTTCATGTTTTAGATAGTTATTTTGTCTACTAAGACTTTTTGCTTCCTTTGCTGCTTAGCAGGGTTGCAGTGTTGTTTAGCATCGGGTGTTCCCGAGCGGGAATCCCACCTCTCTCCTTGAGGAGCCTCATTGGGAGAGTTTTCATTCATCATTCCACATTAGGTTTTTAGGCCAAGCTTCAGTGAACTTTAGTAGCGCAGTTTTTCCAAATATTGTGTAGTGTTGTTGGGTGCAGCAGTGGAAGGGATTGGAATCCTGGTTTCTGAGCTAGTTTCTCATTGGAGGGAGGTTTCCTCCACTTGAGGGACCTGTTTGGAGAGCTCTAGAGCCTATTTCAGATATGTGGTATCAGACCACACTTTAGTGCTACATTCCCAGTGTTGTTCCATCTAGGGAATGCGTTATTTTGGAGGCAACATTCAGCAGATGGTCTAGTGGCTCCATTGCAGTGTTTCCTTATGATTGAGAGGTTCATTCTTTCATGGGAGGAATACCTTGAGGGATATAAATCAGATCAGGCATATTTCATCCTTCTACACTCTTATGCTCCAAATGTTACAATGATTATTCAATAATTTTCTGAAGATCACATTTGTATACAGATTGTTTTGACATGAAACCCTTGCCGGGTTCTCTTGTATTTTGTATAAGGATAATAGATCTATGTTCTTCAACATTATTCATCAATATATGAGTAGATATACTTGTTCTCATATTTTCTGAGTTAAAACCCTCTTTTATACTGCACAGTCACTTTTATGCAGAAATCCTTGTGTTGCAGTATTTTGGGTTTTTAGTTATTTTCAGCTACACTAGTGTGGGAGGTCTGTTTAACCCACCTAGTTTGATTTGTTTTAGATATATTCTTGGATTTAGGTTATATAATGACTAATATATAGGATCCAAGAGTCCATTTCACTATTTTATAGCATATTTTGCTGGGAGTGCGTTATTTCAGCAGGCTTGCTGAGCTGTCCCGATTTTGGGATATTACAGAGATTCATACCATTGGGCTATGGAGTCTACAGAAGGTCTTGAAAATTACAACAATAGATGAAGGGTGTTTCATAGGGAAATTTAAAAAAAAAAAAATGGATGTAAATAGGTTAAGTGAGTGTGAAATGAACATTAAATGGTGAATGTCGTAGGTTTAAAGGGAAGTTAAGAATCCTTTAACATAAACTATAACAAGAAGAGTCTATAAGAGTACTATGAATTAAGAAAGAATCAAAGGACAGGGTGCACCATGAACCTTTTTGACCTAGATTGATCAAGTAAACTTAAAAACAACTATCTACCAAACCCTAGAGAGCAAGGGACTCCTAACCTCTCTAGTTATCTACCTTCAGAGAAAGAAAACATTTAAGACAACACATAATTAATGATCAAAGAGTAGGGAACTCCTAAATTCCTTAATCAAACTATAAAGACCTTCAAAGTAAGCATTTCAATATAGAATAAAGGATAGGGAAAACCATAAACTTCTTTAGCCTAAACCCTAATTAGTACACTTCAAAGAAAGCCTCGAGAACAACATTTTAAGAAAAGCCAAAGGACAGGGCAAACCATAAACTTCTTTAGCCATACTCTACTAATTTAATCTCAAGCAAAAAAACTAGATGGAAATGGAAAAAAGGGAACTCCTAATTTCTCCAAGAAAACCTAGTAGAGGAAAACATTTAAACAATAGAAAGAAGATAGAGTTAAGCTGCCTCTAAACAACATGTCTTAACCTAAACTTTTTTTTCTAGTGCAAGAGAAAATATTGGAAAATATGTAAAACATAGGGAAACAAATACAATATTAGAAACACATCACCATTAAACAAATTTCATGAATCCTATGAGAGTGCTTTCTCCATGCCATTCAATCCAAACCAGTCACAAAGCTCCAAAGCCAATTTTTTCAAAACTCCAAGTCTATGTATTCATCTCCATAAAACAACCAACCAACAATAAACATGAAGCCTCCATGCAGTATTTAACTTGAAAATGAGGAGGTGGAAACCATAGCTAGGGTTTTAGAAGTCATTTATTACATATTTAAGTCATTTTGACCTTTGAGACCATGCAAGGCCCAAGGCAAAATATCAGAGCCTCATTCATTACAAGAATAACTTCTAACATAAATTCTAAGCTAATTTTGTATATATTTTTCCTTAAAGCCTTCAAAAATATATTTTTATAACTTCTTGCATCTTTTTTTGACTTTTAGGCAAGGGCGTAGCTCCAAGGTGCAAGGGCACATCGCCAGGCCAAGGGCGCAGCGCCAAATCTAGAAATATTGCCTCTTTTGCAGCTAAGATTTGGAGGCATTCCTAGTGTCCAAATGAGCTCCATGATAGCTCATTGGAAAGCCTGTCATGTATAGTTTCCAAAATACCTTTATTTTCCAATTTGGTGCCCATTTCCCTAGTAAAAAACCAATTCTCCCAATACTACTCAGAGCGTAGCGGCAGTGCTGAAAATAGGGTAGAAAGGTGATTTTTAGGTGTTTTTGGCACTTTTGGAGGACCAGTTTTGCTCCAAATGAGCTTAAATTTTTTGTGGGTGATGTCCTTTCCATGAGGGTCATGAAAATTTAAACCTTTCCTCAATTGAGTGCCCCAAAAAACATCATAGCGCCACTGGCACTTTTTTCTGCTGGCCAAACAGTAAAAAATGAAAAAATGAAAAAAGATGCCAAAAATAGATTTTGTCTTGCTGATCATGTTTGGGAGGCTTGGAGAGATAAATTATCAAGGATGTTAAGCTTTTCCTTCTCCTTTTTCTTGGCTAAGGATTCATTCAATGTAATCTCATTAGCTAGCTCAACCTCCTTTTTCCTCTCTAGTTCTAGAGCTCTTTTTCTTGGCACTTTTTCTTCTACCTCAATGGTTTAACCATACCTTTAATAGGCCTCATCAAGCAATGCCTTTTCCTTGTTTTATTCTCTTTTTTACTTGAGAAGTTGAATCTCCATGATGGCCTGCTTGGCCTTGAGTTGTTTATTTTCCTACTCATAGTATGCAATGATAAACTTATATCTCTCTAAGTTGGTCTCAAGATCACTAATTTGGGCATATTTTTTCTTGACAATAATTTTGAAGGCCTCATCATCATGCTCATTATCTAAATTAACAAGGTCAAAATAATTCTCTATCTCATGGAGGTCATCCTCATCATGAATGGTTGCCTCATGTACATCTTTTTCTTCCATCTTTTGTTTGCCCTTATGATCATGCCTCTTTGGAATTTGTGCCTCCATACCAATGTATTCACCCTCAGACATTGTAAACCCTATTTTTTAAACCCTACAGGTAGTGTGAAATGAGATGAAGGAAGGGTATGAAATGGAAGTTTTGGAAAATGAATGGAATAAGTGAGAATGAATGTAATGGATGTTGTCACAAGCAAGATGAATGGCAGCCCTCAAACATTGTAACTTCCCATGTTATGACTATTTTTTCTTCAAGGAGGATGAAGTAAGCATGAAATAGTGATCTCTAGCCAAAGCTTAGGGTTTCTCTTAGGGTTTCATTTATATTGACTTAGAAGTGATCAAATGGCATCAAAATAGGGTTCATGTGATTTAATTACCCCCATCAGTGTTTGGAGGACCTTTGGAAAAGAATTAGAAGAAATTTGAAGTGATTTGAGTGGTTGGAGGACTTAGAAACCTTTCTTGTCCAAGGGTGCAACACTAGTGCTGAGGGCATAGTGCCAGTTTCTGAGCGTGCAGTGCAAGTTTCTGAGGGCACGTTGCCTTTTTGCAGAGGGAATTTGGAGGTCTTCCCAGTGTCCAAATTGGGCCCATGATAGCTCATTGGAAATATTATCCTGTCTACTTTCCAAATCGACCCTATTTTTGCTGATTGGAGTTGATTTGTCCTATCAAACGCTGATTCTCCCAAGACTGGTCAAAAAGTGCTCAATGATGGTGCAGAAATGCAAAGTGCTAGTGCAGGAAACTTTTGGAGGCCTTCCTCAACTCCAAATTTAGATAATGATAACTCATTGGAAATATCTTCCAGTATAGTTGTCATTTGACTCATCAAGAAAGTCATTGGGACACTCCAACTATGAGAAAACATGATTTTCCCAAGGTCACTCCAAAAGTGCAGCAAACCTCTTGTAGCACCTGTAAATTTGACATTCTCCCAAACCATGATACCTATGTAAAAAATGAAGGAGGTTTTTCTTCCTAGACCTATGAGGGACAAAAACCTCTCTCACGTTTGTTAATTTCATCTCTTTTTGGTCAGAAACATAGTTTGAAGCAAAACTGGCTCTATGAGTGACAAATGGCTTGACTCTTGGGATGAATCCTTGGAAAATGATGGAGGCATGATTTTTATGATTTGGTATGGCTTCATACTTGCTGATATGACCTACCACATGGATCCTCTACTCCTATGCCTCTTTTTCATAGCAAACCCTAGTTTTCTGCAATTCTTTACAGCAATCATCAGTGTTGTCTTCTATGTTATCTATATCCCTTTCAAGTTCATTCATTTCTGTCCAGTTCACCTCATCTTTTCCATATTCCATCAATCAAATCTGATAGAATTTATTTATGTTTGGCCTTGTGTGCTTCCTCCATGTCATTTTTGCAAGTGGTCACTATTTTGGCACTCATCTGGACCATCAAGTGTAGAAACCCTAATTCTTCACATGACCAAGTTGTTTCCCCTTCCTTTGTTGTAAGTTGTTTTCATTCAGACCTCATAAGTACCTTCTGCTAACACAAATTTCAACAGTCTTGTAGAAGTGCCAAAATTTATCAATTTTTCTCATTTACAGACTTTGAACTGATGAGGTAATCTTCTTTGGAAATATTTTAGGTCCTTCTTGAATAGCCATTGCTTGAAATTCTATTACATCTGAGCCAGATTCTAGCAAAGAAAAAGAAGTGCCTAAAACATCCAATGATGACCTTAAAACATGTGAAACCCTAATGACCTAGTGGGAGGGTCCTTTGACCTGATCTTGACTAAAAATTGGCTTGGAGGCTTCAAGTGAAAAACAGAATATTATTATAAGTGTTGTATTGAAGATCCAAAATCCAATGTACTTTATTTATCTAAAGAGCCTACAGAGATAGTTTTGAGACCATCAATGCTTGAGGAACCTGGGGAACATGGGAATGAGTTAGGTATAGGAAACCCTAGAGGGAAGGTGGAGTTCATTGACAGGGGAAAATAGACCAATGAGGTTATAGGCAGGGAAGGAGGGTAAAAATGAGAGGTATAAGCTTATGAGGATTTTGTAGGAGCAACAAGGTGACCATGAAATGGGCAACTTGATAAATATTGAAAAATTTTCTTTAAGGATAATGAAGGCAGTGAGATTTCTAAAACTCACAATTTTCAAGGAAGGTTGTTTTTAGAAATCTAGAACCAATCTATAGTCATCCAAAGATAGTGAAAAATATTGAAGACTAACTACAGGCATGGCTTTTCTACCCTACGCTATCTCCCAAACTCCATTTCTATACCCTCCACCTGGTTTCATGTCACAACAAGTCTTGGAAATGGTAAAATTGCAAAACATGTCGTTCGTGTTACCTGTCTGGTACCTGATCCCACCCACCATGTTGGGAGCCCTTGGCATTACATCTACAGGAAAAACCCCCATCCCTCCTCAGGAGGCGACACCGTTTAAGGAGATTCCCATAGCACTGTCTGTTAAATCGACCAGGAAAACCCATAAAAAATGAAAAAATATAGAAAAGCCCACCATGCCAAGGGAACTACAACCTTGTGCATTGTGCGATATTGTAGGCCACCCTACCAATATCTGCCCAGAGTTGGATGAATCAAAACCTATCCTCAGCTCCGATCGAAATATCGCGGCGACAAGTTCCTGTAAAAAGGAACCAACCATAAAAAACCAAGCCAAAGAATTGTGTACCAACCACGCATGCACTATCTGCAATAATTATGGGCACTACACCCATAATTCTCCAAAAATAATGCAATATATGGATGACTTGCATGCCCTAGAACAATCATATCAGGAAGATCCCCCCATACAAACAAATGGAGAAGAACCTCGGGTCATATTATACATTCAAGAGGCAGGGCAGTCACTTGGGATATTGGTTGCAGGTGTTACACAGTACAACAAACCACCTATTTCCCGAGTCACTTAAGGTTCCAGAGCAGGTATCATTCTGCCCCTAGCATGATAGAGTCCCAGAGAATATTTTCATATCCTGACATCATTTCTCCACAATAATCAACCATAGGTTCCAAATACCCAACCATGTTTATCATCTCCCCACTTTACACATGATAAACATTCTCGTCGGTCGGTAGAGCCTCCCCCTCCATGGCGCCCATCACTCAAGTAGACCATTCATCAAAAAATATGATGCCATGGCCATAACACCCCAATCCGGGAAGCACTTCATGTTCATCCATCCATCATGAATCAAGTCAATTTTTACCATATCACGATAAAACCCCTTTCCCGGACTACCATTTTTGGAAGCAGATCGAACACGCACCATCGCATCTCGCATTTGGCCTACCAACCCTCCATCAGCATAGCCCATCTGCGATATTTTTCATCTGCTTCACCACCCATGCACCGAGACTAACCAAAGTTTCTCCCACCCTCAACAAAAACACATTTCTCACATCATCAGTGAGCGATCATTTTCATGTTTTTGGGGCACCCATCTTCGTGTTTGTACAATCGAAACCCATTCTATATTCTTTTGGAAAGTGTAAAAATATTTTTTAGGAGAACATCCCCCACCCATCCATCCAATTTTCTCCCCTGGCATCAGTCCCTAATCACCCTTGGTCATATCTTCGCACCTCTCACACAAAGCCACCACGACATTCATAACAAACATATACCCACCCTGGACGTCCTACCGACTCCAGGGCTTTCCTCATCAGAAATCATTATGACTACCGCCAAATTTCTTTTTCAAGCACTGACCTTGGGCCACTGAACTCCCATCATCAGTTTTCAGCCATTTCTCACCATCATTCCTATGTTAACCTATCACATCAGAGACTTTGGTCCCTTGCATCAGTATTTCTCTTGATCGGTTGAGGGTTCCTTTTTTTCGACTTCAACAACCATTATCCAAAAAGGAAGCAATACCTTGGATGGCTCCTCACCTCAATAGGGCCATCCACAGATGGCATTGTGGGAATCATCATTTCCCATTGATGTCATTGATTCTCCTAACATTCAATTAAAACACAAGATTTCATGTCAAGATGGTATCGTACTTCAAAACCATATCACTTTTTCAGAATTCGTCAAAGACCTATGCCATTATAAGCATTTGTTTCAGAAATTCTTACAAGGGAAGGTCCCAATCATACACCCATGCATACAATGAGCATTTATTCTAAAATCTACCATACCAAGATTATGCATGTGGGCACTACATTCAACCTATTGCCGAATAAAAAAATGCCCTGAAGGGCGTCAACAATCGTCGTCATCAACCAAATCAGCAAATCACTACCATATAAGTGACACAGACAGAACCTCTATCTGTCAGATAGCCTTTAACTAGCCAAAGCATCACGAGCATGGGACATGCCGGCCTCATAGAAATATTGTATTTATGCCATCTCTTGTAGGTTTCTGACAGAACATGGTCCCTCTTTTACTCATAGCAAAGGGGTCTGCAACCTTAAGCTGCACGCAATTTACTCTCTCTCTCTCTCTCAACATGGGTTATACAAAACATAAACTATAATGTATTTCGGTTATACAGTTCTTCCTAGACCTCATACATTAGGGGGGAACTATTATCATTAGAAAATTAGACAAGCAAAGGATATCATAAATCTCAAGCAGAAGGATTTACAGGGTGGAAAAACATTACAAAATATGAAAATTTTAACTTTCTCTAAGGTAAAAAGGAAAATTTATTAAGTCATGCACAATAGACACTAGCACAAATTGCTCCACACATCCTTTTCTTCAATATCAGCGCAAGTCTCCACGGATATCCCTCAATAAGCCCCGTTGTTCTAGGTATGGCGGAAGGTCACCATCCGAGACCACTTTTCACACTTCAGGAAGAAGATTCCCCACTTGAGGCCACCCAAGGAAAACCTCCTAGAGCCACCTTGAGACCTCAAGTGAGCACACAATGTAATCAACCACCACTCTTGGGACACTATCCACAATTATACCAAGAGAGGGAAGAAAATTTGAATTTTGTGTATAAAATACCACCATGAGAAGAAAAATTTATAACACATTGTCATGCTGGCCAAATTTCCCATGAGAAAACTAGCAATGTGTTGTCCAAGTAGCAAAGGAGTGAAGGGATTCAGTTGTTGGCCATCCAACATCTCAATCCCAAAGGATAAGAGCATCGGTTGTCCGTTATCCAATCACTCATTTGAGGAGAAGAGAGAGGCTTGCAAACATCTTAAGGGAAGAGCCCTCCTTGCTTTAAGTATTAGAGTTCCATAGCTCTAAGGACTCACTGTGAGTGTTTTAGAGTTCTACCTATTTTTTACCACCAACGGCTAATAAAAGGGGATTCATTCTCCATTGGTATTATTAGTTCGTTCACTCGGTATTGAGCTCATGTTATATTTGCATTTGTTCTTTCTTGTTTCCTCCTCTTTGTAGTATGTTATGTTTTATAACTATTTTTTCTACATGTTATGATGCTTCACTAACCATCTATCAACCCATTTTTTCCCTGTGACATTGCTTGTAGGTTAGCAATCACCTCTACCAAGCACCAGTGCATTTCATACACCCTTGTAATAAACGCACTAATACACTATGTGTGGAGCATGCATTGTTAGTTAATAGGTTCATATAATGGAGATTATGTAATGCAAATATAGATGGTGTATTCACTACATGTATAGGACAAACACACAAGAAAATGTATTTTTTTGACCTATTTAAGACACAAATTTGATTCTATCAATATGTACAAGAGCTGCAAAAAATTTGAAATTGATGTAAGGACATTTTAATAAATTAAATAATGTCACTAAGATAGCACTAAAAATATTTGAAAAGACACAAAGATGACATAAAGAAGAAAAATGCAATGCAAACATGATAGTTCTAGTGTGATCAACAACAAACAAGAAGACTCTGATGCTACATCCTTACATTATATTAATAATTTGGATCTTTGAATTTGCTTTTAACTTAACAACTAAGGCACCACATTAATGAAACTAATTTTGAAATACCTAGTAGTAGCTATAATGGAGAGCTTAAGAGTGCACAAAAATATTTCTCAACATAATATATTAATAAGAAAATAAATCTTCATAATAGTTCACCAAAATACAATGTTCATGTAAGACATCAATAATAAATAAATGAAAACAAATATATAAATGACATCAATAATAATTGTTACATTACCAATTATTAAGATTTCAACATGTGTTGTTTGACATAAATGTATTTCCCAACCACTAAACTCTCAAATAAGATCTGCAATCAAAGTATGAGTTGATATAACATTCATAGGAACACCGATAAAAAAACACATATTATTAATATCAATAGGTGTCTACATAAATTTCATGATGAAGATAAATAAAAAAAACTTTTCCTTAATAGGCATGATGAATATATCTTACTATAAGGAGCTAAAAAAATTAGTTTTGGTGATGCGCTTGCTGAAATTATGGTGTGCATGGTTCTATCTAGTTGATGTTGGAATTGTCTTCATGATGGAAGCTAGTATATGTTGGAATTTATTTCAACCCTATGGATTCTAGCTGATGTATTGATTCCCATCTTGTAGTATGGTTACAACTGGTTGTGTTGACATTGAGATGGCCATGTTGGCACTGATGTCAACCTTGATGATGTAGCTTGTTGGTAGCATGGTGTTCATGAAGGTTTGTCTTGTGTTGGCATGTGTTGGCATATGCATTTATATCAATTTTTTGATGCCTTATTATGTATTTATTGGAGGCATTGGAAATGCTACTATAGGTGGATCATGAAAATCTACATGTGTTGGAGATGATGGCTCAGGTGGCATTCATGTTGTTGAGTTGGAACACTAGATGAGTTGGCATACTCATGGACATGACTTGTTGCATTCCTATGCTCATGGACTTGACTTGTTGCAGCAGTGTGATGACTTGATGATGGTATTACAGAGGTTCTACAGAGTGTTTCAAAGGTGTTTCATCTTGTGCAAGTGTTAGAGGAGAGCAGAGGAGTTATTGGTAGCCTTGTCCAACCCTTGTTTTTTGGTTTGTAGAGGTGTAAAAAGTTGTCACAGAAGTTTGGAGACTTATACATGATCTGGAGAAAGTGACCAAACATGTGGTAGAGGTTTAGAGTTGAATTTATTTTGTTTCTCCTTATTCTCTTCCCCAAACGAACCCATGAATGCTTGTGCATGTGGTTTAAAGGATCCAACTGCATGGATATAAGCATGTGCATTTGGTTGCAACAAATATCAGGCAGTGTTGTGCATGCAGTTGAGCTTCTTCATGAAAAACTATTTGGATTCCTCGCACACATTTGATGTATTTCATCTTGCATATTCATGGAAGCTTCGAAATTATTTGGTAAAGTTCAAAAATGGTTGATTAAGTCCTCCAATGGATTTGAACACCTTTAGTGCACAAACAATGATGGTTGGGGATTGATTTCGTCATATTTGTGCACTCTTAATCCCAGGCTAAAGATTATTTTTTCCAAACATGTTTTATATACTTCATTTTGGAGTTGGGTGAGGTGGATGAAGTGAATATATGAGTTAGAAGGTTGCATAGAAGTAGAGCAATGCTTCAGATAGATATTATAGCTTGTGCATGAGTGTTAATGGTAACGAAATGAGCATATCTATTTTTTGAAGCATACTATTGATGCAGTTTTAGATTACAGATTAGAGACACGGAGAGTTGTAGTACAGTTTGTTGGTAGAGGTGGAGAGCTTGGTATGGCTACAAGTTTTTGACTCTCACATTTGTTTTGCAAGTTTTTCTGGTGTATTTTGCAAATAACCATTGTGTCTTATATTGCTAATTGCATTATGTAGAAATCATAATTTGGAGCAAGGGTTTGATGTTATGGTTGAATGTGAGATTTATTTTTGTTGTTGGAGACTTTTTTATTCATATTTGATTTATGCATTGTGGCCACTATTTTTTTTAAGTGGAGAGCATATGATTTTGGTGTTTTTATTTGTTTTGTTCATGGTGTCTTACTGTTGAAAGTATTACTGTAGAGTTGAATTAGAGTTTGAGAAGAGTGTCTTGGATCCATGTGAAAATATATGAAACGAGGTATGCATAGTGTAGAGGAGAAATGACTTCATAAGAGTGGATCAATGATTTCAAAGCTTCAGTGAAAGAAACAATTTCCCCATCCAATCAGAATTGGATATTCCAATTGTATTTTGGTGAGGGTCATTGATCATGGTTGATTTCAGTAGATGGTAGTGCATAGATCTTTATGAGAAAATATTCTTCTGAGTTTATCAGTAGAAAAAAGTATCACGGTTGATTGGTTGTAGATGATTGCATATGAGGTCAAGACTCCTAGTTGATGGAAGTTAGAAAATATATGTAAAAGACCATTGCTTGACATAATAGAGATTCAGTGCAGCAGAACAATAGCATGAGTGTTTTTTTCCCGGAGAATAGTTTTCCACCAGATATCTTATGTCTCTTGTGTGGATGTGGTTTTGAGGTATTTTTTATTGTTTCTCTCATGGATATCTTGCTTTAGCTGCTTATATGGTTTATGTGTATGAAATAATATAATGTGTTGTCGGTTAAAATATGCATGATTCAGTAGAGAATTTTTTAATTGGTGAAAATTGTTATGAATTCACACTACTCATTCATCGCCACCCCCTCTCAATAGTGCTAAAATGGTTTCAATAATTGGTATCAGAGCGAGGCTCTCGGTTGTATCTTGATCGCTAGAGAGTAGATATAAGGTTTTTTGGAAAAAAATTGCATTGTTTCTTTGGGAATGAACTCTCAAGGAATACCTATTCTTATTGCTACAAATTTCAAAGTATGGTAAGAAAGTGTGAAATATAAATTATTTTCTTGTGGATCTAGATTTTGGAGATTAGTTTGTGAAGGATATGATGATGATTCACCTTCATCCGAAGAAATGAAAAAAAATTCTCAAGCAAGGAAAATTATTCTCAAAAACCTCCATAATGCAGACTTAGAAAAGGTTAGAGATTTAAAATCTGCCAAGGAGGTTTGGGATAGATTGAATATGTTATTTGGATAAATTTGTAGCAACATTGATGAAGAGATTGACAAGAGAAGAAAAAAGAAGAAGAAGAAGAGATCCAAGAATAACAAAGCTCCAACTGAACCAGTTGTACAAGAGGACAACAGATCTGAAGGTATAAGCCGAATTGATTTACTTTCGAGCTATATTTTTAATAGTAGTGGTGGTAATAATTCAAATTTGGCTGATGAAATATATTATGGTTGTATTTTTATGCTCCTTAAGGATGAATATGAATTCTCCATGGTTGTGATTGAAGAGTTTTCAAGTGAAATTGGTAGACTAACATATGTATGCAAGGAGAATGAGAAGAAATTGTAGATTTTTTATGAAAGGGAGAAGGATCTCAAGGATGATATGACTACCTTGAGGACATATCTAGAAGAATCGAAATGAATATAAGAATTCAATTACAGCAAGAAACAGGAAATAAAATACTATGGTGAAGAGATTAAAGGTGTGATTGACAAATTGAGAAAGCGACTTGAAGAAAAGGACCAACAGCTAGAGCAAGTGAAGAGCACCATAGCATTAAAAAAACCTGGAATAAAATTTCAAAAGGGAGAGACAAGCTCATATGTAGGAATGAATAACAAAGTAGAACCAAAGAAGCTTGCAACAAAGAATAAGTCTAGCAATAGCAGCAATAAAGGAGAGAGAAAACAAATCCAAAGGTAGCAATAAAGAAGAAAACCAAGAGTAGTGTTCACTTCTAGAAGATAATTTTCTCCTATGATTGATGGTGGTATATTTCAGAGGATAAATCAAAACTCCTTTGCCCCCCGAATGAATGAGATTGAGTGCTTCAATTGCCACAATTTTGGACATGTTGTGCCACTTATAGGAGGAGAATGCATACATCCATATAAAATTATGATCAACCAGGAAGAGGACTTACATTAAAGTATACAAGTTATTTTAATTGTTATTGTTTTGATTGTAACATGTTTGGACACAAAGGCATTTATTGTAGATCTAGCGTGAGAAGATGGAGTCCAGTATGACAAGAAAAATATCAAGTACTTTGGCTCCATTCCTTGGTCACATAGAGTTTTATGTGTGTCACAACTTTGGGCACATGGCCAAATATTGTAAGATGCCTAGATCCTTGAGTCTATCTGTTCAAAAGTAGTAGACAAAAGAGATTTCACAAATCAGAACCAAACTAAAGAACACAAAGTCCCAGTCACATGAAACTGAAGCTTAGAACTGTCCTGCCTTGTGAGTTGAAGAAAGGTTCTGAAATGCAAGCATTTGATACTGATATGCTCACCATATCTGAGAGGAGGAATCTGTACTTAAATGACACAAAATAAACTAACTATAAAATGTTTTTACAGAAGTTCAAACCAAACATGTTTAGAAGCAATCGTTTAATTTAATAGTAGAAGCACCAATGGCAGATGATGAGGCTTATTAAAGTACTATAAAGAATATACTGAAAGTGGTCCCAAAACCAAGTAATTTTTATGAAAGCAAGCATATCCAATTCTAAGGTTGTACTCATCCAAAAAGAAATAACAAGAGAGAGCTTTCATAAAAGCCCGTGAATCAGAGCGGTCAAAGGTAAGTTAATGGAAGAGTGAGAAGAAGCACAACAAGCACATCATGGAGTACTCATTCACCTAAAAAGGACTTGGCTAGTGATCCAGATTTATGCAGGAACGCAACAGAATAAACATATAACCATAAATACAGAGATACAGCGGAAATAACACTTTATTTCATTAATATCAAAGAACTGAAATTTGCTTACAGACAGAATGGAAATAAAACTAGCTAGGGCACTGGTAGCTATCTCTGAGAAGAGATGTGGCGGCTACAAGCCTCTAAACTACATTACAATGAGGCTCGAGGGCCTATTTATTATTGAGAAACAATGGAGAACCCTAAACATCCCAAAACCTAACCCTAGGAGATGAAGCGCCAAAACTATGGGCCCCGTTTGGGTAAATTGGTGTTTCAACTTCCCAGGGACGTAACTTTGGCATACTATCTCCGCTTGACGCACATGATACATCATTAGAAAGCTCTATCC
>JAXQQM020073694.1:0-122184 GCA_034641835.2 Pinus albicaulis
TTTATTATATATAAATATATTATGGTTTAATTTAAAAAATATAAATATTCAAATTTCAAAATGTTATCGTAGAAAGTAATATTATATAAATGAGAATTAGAAAAAAAAATATTTAAAAAAAAAAAAATTTATATATCTAGATATCGATATACCGGGTTTGAATAGATATTAATTTGAATATTTTATGTTTATGAATATATTATTTTTTATGGTGTTATTATGTGATAGTTAAAATTTTAGCTTTGATATTGGCAATAAAAGTTTTGAATAGAGTATTTAAAAAAAAAGAAGAAGCATGTGATGCAAGCTAAACTGAATTGAATTTTAATGTAATAAATTTGATTTCAATTTCAATAAAACAAAATTCAATTAAATTTTGGTGTAACAAATTTAACTTATTTTCAATGAAACAAAATTGAATTAAATTTTGGTGTAATAAATTTGACTTCAGAATTGATTTATTTGTGCGTAGCCATAGTTAAGGGAATTGATATATTTCGCCTATCCATTGGAATTCATTTCACGGATCACCTTCGCATAATGGGTTTTCTGCTGTTATCTTTCACGACACTGTTTTCTTTACCATTCACGGATCACCTCCGCATAATGGGTTCTGCAGCATAATTCCGTTCATCTCGATGCCGTGGCCGTGGCTTCCTCCACGCCTGGAGGACATATGACGAACTACAAGGTGTCGGAGTCCAATCCCAGTAGCAACTCTGAGAAAGAAGCAACACCAGGAGTTGCTAGTCTCTCCAAGGCGCGGGAAGTAATAAAAAAAGTCACACCAATCGAAGGCAACGTCGAGATCCTTCAGGAGATGCTGAATTCAGAGAGCAGCCCTGGAGTTGGGCACATGAGCGTCAATATTCTGTCGTCCTCGACAAATAGCTCTAGCATGGGGCACTGGCAGAAATCTAAAACCAGATATTCCTCTTCTCCGGGTAGAACAACACCCAACAATGTCTTGTCGGAGTAGGTAATGCCCATACAAGTGGTATTGCCGGCAGTCAATCAGAGTTGAGAACCTTCAACAAACTACCTTTGGGGCCAAGCCCGTGAGTGGGGCACAAGGTCATCAATGGCAGCACTGAGGTGGCCCGAGAGTTGGAGTCAAAGAAAAGCGCAATGGTAATTAACAAACTGCCCTCAGGCCCAAGTTCAGGAGTAGGCCATTCGGCTAACGACAGGCGAAATATGATGGGGAAGATCACTATAGAGTCAGAATCCATGAAGAAAACTGAACTCACCCACGAGGAGTCATATTCGAAAAGGAAAAGTGCAATGATTATGAATATGCTGCCCTCTCGGGCCAAGTCCAGGAGTAGGAAATTTGGCTACCAATGGGCGTAATACAATGGAGAAGAGCAATATACGATTTAGGAATAGAGTTATTTTAAAACATGGAAATATACTATTTAGGAAAAAATTTCTTCAACTTCCCTAATTATTTATTTCATAAGGGTTTATAATATTTTGTGTTTAGGATGGGAGCATTTTAACATAAGGAGAGAGTAAAAAAAAATGTGGGAGAAGATATTTTTTTTTATTGATGGAATTTTTTAATAAAGAATATAAGCTTCATTATGGTTGTTTGTGATACATCTTAAACTCATGAATACTATGTAATTTTAACTTCCTCAAAACTATAAAACAATGTCTTCTCTATGTTCCATCCTACCACTCCTACTTTACTTTATTATATTTATATATATATATATATATATATATATATATATATATATATGTTGTTTATTTTAAAACTATATTAAAAAGATAGAATTATATCAATATAAAACTATATTAATATAATTTTTATTTTCATTTATAGTGTGTTTTTTTATATAATTTGAATAATTTTATATTTAACTATGTATTTGAACTATATTTTTTAATATATTATTTTCGAAAGTTTTTTTATAGTTTAATTTTTTATATAGATATGAAATTTCTCCACCGACTCCAAGAACCATGTATAAATATAGCAAATAACATTGCATTAGTGGGTAGATCTTTCCATTTTACATGCAGGTTGAATGAGTAGGTAGATTGTAGCCTAGGTCCAACCTAGTAAAAAAAAATGATATTAAAATTCAGTATTTACAAAGTATTTGATGAAATAAATTTCAATTGAATTTTGATGTAGCAAATTTGACTTCAATTTCAATGCCACAAATTTGAATTGAATTTCTTTTAATGCAACAAAAATCACAACAATTAGAGCAACTTAGCTCATGATGTAACATAGATAAATGTAAAAGAAAAGTGGTAAAGCAAAAGACAATTGATGCCACAAATTTGAATTGAATTTCTTTTAATGCAACAAAAATCACAACAATTAGAGCAACTTAGCTCATGATGCAACATAATTAATTGTAAAAGAAATGTGGTAAAGAAAAAGACAATTGATGGGAAGCCAAGAAAGTATATATAAACCTCTCAATTACATCTACCTAACAATAATTTATGATTAAATTATAATTCTTGAAACTCCCTTGCACAACTATCAAGATATAACTGCATGTGAATGCATAAGGAGTTGCAATTTTGAATTAATGTTTAGAATCTTTTTTCACTCTGCATACACTCATATTTCTGATTTTTGTTGTTGTTTTTTGTAGCTTTGATTTCTCTATTTGGTATCTATTTTTGAGATGAAAAATAAAGCCATTAAACTATATAAATGTAAAATTTATTTTAAAATATTTTATATAACTTTATTTTATATTCACCTAATTTTTCAGTAAAAATTATTTAAAATCATAAAAAAAAAATTAAATGTAAAAATTATATTAATATAAAATTATTAATATATTTAATATCAAAAATATAATTGCTAAATTAAAACTATTTAGAACCATTTTATATAAAATTAATTTTAAATTATATTATCATTTGAAAATATTAATATATTTAAGTCATAATTAAAGATATATTTTTTATTATATATATTTTATGGGAATATATTTAAGTTATAAATAAAGATATATATTTTATGGTTTAATTTAAAAAAATATAAATATTCAAATTCGAAACTGTTAGTGTAGAAAGTAATATTATATATATAAGAATTAGAAAAAAGTATATTAAAAAGAAAGAATTATATATAACTAGAGCAGCTAAGCTCATGATGCAACATAATTAATTGTAAAAGAAAAGTGGTAAAGAAAAACACAATTGATGGGAAGCCAAGAATATATTATAAACCTCTCAATTAAATCTACCTAATAATAATTTATGATTAAATTATAAATTAAGATTAATTTATGATTAAATCTATATATAGTTAGAATATTATATAATTTGAATAACTTTTAATTTTATGTAAAGTATAATTTATGAATATATTAGTTTTACCCTTTTATTATAGCTTAAATATGATACCAAATTGATATTAAAATTTAGTTTTGATATTAAGCCGTGTAGTTTGGCAACATACAAGTTTTGAATTGAGTATTTACAAAGTATGTGATGCAGCAAAATTGAATTGTATTTTGGTGTAACAAATTTGACTTCATTTTCAATGTAACAAAATTTAATTGAATCTTGGTATAATAAATTTGACTTCAGTTTCAATGCAACAAAATTAAATTGATTTTATTTGCATTAAAAGTTGAAGCCATTAGGCCAACTAAGCTCATAATGCAAAAAAATAAGAAATAAACAATTGATGGGAAGCTAAAACATAGTTGATTTTTATTTTATTAAATTTATTAATTAAGAAAAAGAAAATCTCAATTAAATCTCAACCATCCAAGTAATAATAATAATAATAATAATAATATAATTTAAAAACTTGGCTGCACAACTATCAAGATGTAACTACATGTACAAAACCTGGAGTTGCAACTTTTAATTAAATTTTGGGCACCTGGAATGGCATCGTATAAATGGACAGCAAACCATACACATTTTCATGTCCTCTCCATAGGCTTATCTCTCTGTTTTTTTTGTTGCTTCTTTGTAGCTTTTGTTTTTCTAAAGAAAAATTGAGATGGAGAATAACAGGACTTTTCGAGGAGGCGAATGGTGGTTTTATGCCCTCCTCTTTATAAATTGTTGCAGCGGTTTGTTGTTAGACTCTCACCCTATTTTTGGGTTGGTTCCACTGCCTTTGTATATTGCAGTGCTCATCATTGTTGTTTTGGCCTCCCGGAGGCTACGCGTGTGTCAAAGGACACATGAGGTCTGGCCACTTGCCCATTCCTAGTCCCAAAAGATGGCCCATTATCGAAAGTCTATTGGACATGAGCATCAGTCTCTTTCACCGCAAGCTCGAATATTTGGTTTGTCTTCATGGAGCCAAGAAGCTTATGGCCGTTACCTTAGGCTGCAAGCCCACCATTATTACATCAGATCCTAAAGTGGCCTGAGAGATTCTCAACTCCCCTCATTTCACCAACAAAACCCTCAAGCAATCTGCGCAACAATTGTTTTTTGGGTGAAGCATTGGCTTCACACCCAATGGGGATTACTGGGGGTTTTTGAGGATAATTTATTCTATGCTTCTCTTTTCTTCACACAGAATCGGTACCCACGAGCCTGGTCGCCAACTTGATGCTATAGGAATTATTATTAATATCCAAAAGGAATGTGAGTCTAACATGGTTGTTAGGGTTCGACCACAATTGCAAAGGGTTGCGTTGGAAGGAGGTTTGATATGTCATGTACTTGTGAAGAAGTGAAGGAGTTGCGGGAGATAGTGGATGAGGGTTTCTAGCCGTTGGGCGCGTTCAACTAAATGAGTGATCAATCTAATTTTTTGATTACCGCTATCGTTGCATAAGAGGATAAGTTGGATAGGAGGATATGATCTTATTCTCTAGGTACGGTTTTATTTTCAAACTACGAGTCTATCTCTTGTATTTTTGGTTTTTTTTTTTTTTTTTTTTAACTTAACATGCAATAATTTCTCATTCGACTCTCCCTACTACTGCTCATGGGGAGAGAGTAATTTGGGGAAAATTTTAGAAAAATACCTATATTCATGAAGTTTTTTTCATTTAAAAGGGAGTTCGTCATAGTCCACTTCTTAAACATGGGACCAACTATCCATACAAATATTGATCCCATATATGAGGAGCTTTTATAGATATAGTTCAACATAGATCCTTGCACATGAAAATATCCCATCCTTTGACTCCATGTAGTCAATATACTTCCCCAATTATTTCCTTATCAGTCAAATGGTTGCATCATTCCAACAATGTAAGGGAAGTTATGGAAGTTTCACCCAAACAAAAAAAATTAAGGAACTTCAAAATCTGGGTTGAAGTTAGGGCTCCATCGATCTAGGTAGAGACCTTGGGCTCCCATGAAATAAGGACCACTTCTAAAATCTAGATCTCAATTTGATATATTCTCAAAACAGAAATTATATAAGCCCTTACCACCCAAGGATGATATCACTTCTCCTTTGATTAGGGACATCCTATTTTTCTCAATCCAAGTTGGAACTGAGTGCGGGGAGGGCCAAAGGCCCATGACCTGAACAATGAGGCCAAGATCGGAAAGCTGCAATGGATGGTTCTGAGCCTCACGGGCCTTAATATTTATCTTCAAAATTTCATCTGCCTTCTTCACAAAGAGAGAGGGACCTGAATTTTGAAATTTGGGCTCAGAGGCCACCACAAAGTTGAAAGAAACAATATCGCTCGCTAGGGAAGATTCTTGGGTCAGCTCATCCATGATAGGTTGTTTAGCTAGAGCAAGAGAAGACACAATGGCTCAAAATGGAAGCAAAAATAGGGTAGAGTGGACAACTGCACTGTACGAGCACTCTATCCAATTTAAAAAATAAAAATACAAAAGTATTCCTAAAATTACATTTTAAAAGATTAAATATTTAAATTTGAAACTATGAATGTAAAAAAAAATATTATGTATTTTAATGTATAATGATATTTATTTTGAAATTATATTAAAATTAATAATTTTTTATATTTTTGAATGTTAAATTATTAATGTATTTGAATGTGTAATGATATTATATTGAAATTATATTAAAATTATATAATTTTTTGAATATAAAATTAGAATGGTTTTTTTTTATATAAAATTATTTTAAATCAATGTAAAAAAATATATTTTAATATAAAATTATTAATGTATTTATAAGAAATTTATTTTTTATCATATATACACGTATGTACTGAGAATTTTGTATTTATATGCAAATTTATGCTTAGATCACAATAGATACAGTTATAACTATATTTTAGACAAACAATTGTAGACACTCTTTTCTAACAAAAATTTATAAAAAAGTAGAATTATATAAATATGAAAATATATTAAAATAATTTTTATTTTAATTTAGAGTGTGAATATTTTATAATTTGAATAATTTTATATTTATGTATTTGAGCTACAATTTTTAAATATATTATATGTTATGGTTTTATCATAGTTTATGTCTTTACATAAATACTAGTGGGAATTATGAAAAAAATTTGAATGTGATGTTATTATATATTTATATCAAAAAATATAATAAAAAAATATTTAACCATTATGTAAAAACTATATAAATTTTTAAAATATGAGATCAAATTAATATTAAAATTTTAGCTTTGACAACAATTTGTTTAGCGTGGAAACATAAAGCTTTGAATTCAATATTTATAAATATTTGATGCAACCAATTTGAATTGAATTTAAGGAAAATTTGAAGATGATTTTTTTCTAAAGGTTTAGAAACCTTAGCAAATATTACTAGTCTCTAATACGCAAACTATAAAATCTTTGTTGATAGTTTTGAAAATACAATTCAAATTCCTAATGATTTTACATAGCCTTTATAAAATATTGGTGATTTTCAGTATAAAATTTGGGCGAATTAGTTTTACAAAAAAATTGAAATTAACTAATTGTTTTTTTTTGTTAAAACCATGGAAAGCCCACTTGCGAATATTAGCCCCTAACATTTTCCTTAATTGAATTTCGAGGTAACAAATTTTACTTCAATTTCAATGCAACAAATTTTATTTGAATTTCTTTGAATTATCTAAGGAAATTTCATTATGCAACAACAACAACTAAAGATGTGGTAAAAAAAATACACAATTGATGGAAAGCCAAAAAAATTATGTAATTTTTATTATTAAATTTGTTAATTAAGAAAAAAAAAAAGACATAAATCTCAATTAAATCCCTGCCATCCACATAATAATAATTCACAATTAAAATAGAATTATAGAAACTCCCTTGCATAATTATCAATGTATAACTGAATGCGCATCCACTAGGAGTTGCAACATTTAATTAATTTTTAGCTGCATTTCCCCCTCTATTTTCATGAAATGAATCCTTCCAACTATACATCCACATCAATCCCTCCACATTTTCGTGTGCATACACTCATCTCTATATTTTGTTGTTTCTTCTCTATAGCTTTGGTTTCTCTATTTTCCATCCGTTTTTTAGATGGAAAATCTCGTCATAGGCTATATAAATGTGTAATATCCCAATCGATAAAAATTATCATAGATCTAGCACGCTTTAATATTCTGATTCAAGTAAAATTTTAGCTAGAACAAGAACGCAAACAGGATCTAGAAATGCAACCCTTTATTTATATTATTAGCTAGAAAAAAAGATATATTCTCATACAAATAAGAATGGAGGCCCTACAAATGGTATGCATAGCTGCTCATTAAACACTAAACTAAGACACTGAAGACCCTTTGTGAATCATGACTGGATCCACCATACAAGTTCACCGTGAGGTTTTTGTCTCATTCAACTGGAACTCACCACACCAAGTTCTTAAGAGAAAACAAAACAATATTGATAAACCTCAATGATCCCCAATGCCTAGATTATACCCCGTTTTATAGGCTTGATGGAATTTCTAGAGACCTTATTTTATTATTTTCCCTCGAAATCCAAAGGCAAATACCATGGGTTGATACCATGGGAAAATAACATTGTAAATACAATGGACATATTTCATCCATTTTCACCAGATCAAGAAAGGGAATATTACAAATAATCTAGCCCAAATATTGCTTGCCCTCAAGAAATTCAATGTTATGCACAACACGAGCATTGATACCACGATCCCATACAAACCAGTGTGTTATTCCATACCTCCTTGCTAAAATATCTTGAATGGATCCTTCGATACATGGATCCCAAGCAATCCTCTGACCAATTCTTCCTTTGATAGATTCATCTAGATCCCAAACAATCCTCCGGCTAATCCTTCCCCCATTGGATTCTCTTGTATCCCAATGCCACCTATGGGACCTGTGGGTTATGTTACCATCTCAGCCCTCGATCACTTCCCTTGCCAAAGTTCTCGAGCTGGAATATGCCCTTGGCTATTATTATCCTCTTAGGATTTAACCCATCAATAAAGTACCAACTCATAATCTCTCGCTAATCTAAGCCTTGGGAAGGATGAATATCTGCAAATCTACTATGTTGATGTTGCTCGATGTTAAATTCATGCTGCTCTCTCCAATGTACAATGGTGGGTTGGTAGTGTTTCAAGCCTTATCTGTGTACTCCTGTAGAGGGTTGCTCTGGAATTCCCAATTGTACCCCTCTTGCTACCTTGTGAGAGACTTGAGTCATTACTCAACACTAGACAACTTGGTCATTGATTTGGTACATACCCCTGTGAGCTCCTAAATGTTTCTATTCTCATGTATGAAAGTGTCTTAAAATTTCTAAATCCTCTTCTTGAACATCATAAGATTTGTCTGAAAATGTATAATCCTTTCTCGAAATTCCTCTTCTCGTAATTCTAGTGCCCTACTGAATGTATCTGTATTTGTCTACACCAAATGCCCCATGACCAAAACTTCAAATTGAACCTTTGATTGACCCTCCAGAAATGGCTCATCCTACATACTATATTTTTCATGCTGCCCCACATGATCATTCTCATCATGTCAGTTTATTACTACTGACTCCTCACTTAATTCTCCTTGAATGTCTTCTTCCTGGCCCTCTCCACATGTGAGGATAAGTTTTCCATCCTCACCGGTTTTGAAAAATTGATGTACTAGTGGACTGATATCTACACCTAATTTCCCATACTCTTTATGGATGTTCTCCGGGATATCTATAGACTCAATTACCACATCGTCAAGAGGAATTACCTCTTTCCTTTCGCCATGTACTTTTTCAAGCTAACTAATTATCATGAGCTTGCCTTGCAAGTTTATCTGAAGATCATGGTGTTGATGCTCACCATTTGTACCTGACTGCTTCGATCCTTCATAGGTTATCTTATGAAAATTGATGAACCCAACTATGGATGAATGATATGAATAAGTCTCAAACTTTTCTACCCTTGTTGCCTCCTTATAACTTGGACATGAATGGTTAAGGGCCCATGGTCCCTTCCATATAAAGCATATTCCTCTCCTCCTTAGTTCATTATTTCTAGCTCTATCAATACTCATCAATTCCTTCCTAGTCAGCACCCTTCAGAACAATTTTATGTTTTGTTTAACCAAATTTTGGACTAGATCATAGATAGCTGGTGATCCCTGTGGTTCTTTCCTCCAAATGGACAAAAATTTGGATCTTAGAATCTTGCATATGCTAACATCTCCTTCTAAGAATAGATATATAATCTTTTGCATGCTTTTTTTGACATAGTCTGGATGAGGTAATGTAATTTTGGTGTAAAAGATTTGTATTAACTGAAACATTAAGTCATCGCATTCCAATTTCAACCTAAAGGTGCAAAAACTGAATTGCACCTCTTCTAATAAGTAGGAAGTATGATGTTATTCAATCCAAAAAGGGCTTCTACTATCAGCTGTAGTATATTTCTCATGAGACCATTATTATAGGGTAGTAGTGGTGATGTTAGAGCTATGAACCTCCCGAGACAAGAAGAAATTGTGTCCATGACTTCTTTACAAGGATGTTCCCAAATTTTTGGTTGCATTAATGCAAGAATAGATGACTTGAGAGCCCAACTAAGTTTATTCCATTCTGGCTGCCCTACCTCCGAGAGACATGTATCTAATTCCTACAATTTATGAAGGTCTATGATTGACTTTTTTCGTTGCAATTCAAACCCAAGTGTGAAGAGCTTGGCTCCCTTTCCCTGTCCATACTTCACTTCCCATGATTGTTTCTGGTACAAAATGACATGGAACCTTTTTGAGAATGGTTTCCTTCTTTGACCATAATTTTGGTCTATGGAATTATTTTCGCGTAAAGGACCATATATTATTACTATTTGTTTGTAGGGTAGGCGGACATCAAATGATCCTTGGGGAACATCCACTACAGTGTGGATGAATTTGTTAACTAGCTTTCAAGAGTTGAGAAATATTTTGTCTCAGTATCCAACGCTAAATCAGAGGATCCTATAGTGATCAATGCGATACGAGTCAATGTATCTCCTCTAGTTGTATTTGCTCAGGGGAACTCTTCACCCCTATCTCTTGTCATTATATCCAACTGAACCAGATACTTGTACTGTAACTTTTGCTTCTTTTCGGATTATTCTTGATTGTTTCTTTCAGTGAATGTGATAGCTCGTTATGGCGGTATTTTGATCAGGCTCTATGTTTTTGTTTTCAGTTAATGTAGTTTTTAGTTTTACATTGACCTACAATGATTTTGTTTTTAGTTTTGTAAAGGGATAAATTATTGTTAAAATCTAGTCTTTTACATGGTCTCTTAGATGTACTCATGTTATGAAATAGTTTCCTATATTTATGCCTCCATGGAAATATGGTATGCATGAATGAAGTCTCTGTCACATGACATTGTTTTATACAGTAAGTCAATAAATTGTTTGTACATAATATAATTAATATATATATATATATCTATTTTTTTGTAAATTTTATTTACAATTACAAAATATATTATTTGAATTTGAAACGATTAAAAGTGTAAAAAATATAAAATTATTAATACATTAACATTAAAAAATATAAATGATAATATTTGAACATTATGTTGAAACTATTTAGAATGAATTTTTACATAAATTTTATTCTAAACTATATAAATAATTATATTTTAACTTGAAAATATTAATATATTTGGATTAAAATTGAAGTTATATTTTTAGTTATGTAATTTTTATATATATTTTTTTATTGTATATACTAAACTATTAGCATATTTGATGATATTTATTTGAAAATTATATTAAAATTATATAATATTTATATATTTAATGTTGAAATTTTAATGTATATTTGGGTTTGTAAAAAATTTATTTGAAATTATCTAAAAATTATATAATATTTTTTAATATAAAATCAAAATGATATATATTGTTTTTTGAAATATATATAATAATTTTAAATTAATATAAAAATTTAAATTTAATTATTAAATTATTAATGTGTTTACATTGTATTTTTTTTGTTTTGTTTTAGTTTTAATAGAAAAGAGAATGATCATTTTGTATTTATATATAAATATTACAGTCAATACAGTATCTAGTATATAGTTATATTTTGAATAAAATTTTATGGACCTTTTTATCCTGAAAAAGTAAAAATATAGGCATATATCTTATAAATCTCACAAACCAAAAGACATAATTTACTTGTCAGACTAAAATTATTTGATAATAACCAAAAAAGAATAATTTACATATCATACTATAACTATTTGATAATAAAATCACTCATAATCCTACAATTCCATTTCATTTAGCTCTAAGGAATAAAATATGGTGCTAATTCAACCATTGATTTTTAAATACCCCAATCTTAATTTACACCCTTCAGCACATAAAACCAATTGTTTATTGATGTCATTAAGAACATGGAAATATACTATTGAGGAAAATCTTCCTCTACTTCCCTAATTATTTTCATAAGAGATTATAATATTTTGTCCCTAGGATGGGAGCACTTTATCAAATACTAAATGAGGAGCGTGTCTCTAAAAAATGTGAGAAGAGCTACCCTATTTTCTTTGACTAATGGAATCCTCTAGTAGAGGGCATAAGCTTCTTTGTGGTTTTTTTTCATTCATCCTAAGCCCCATGAATAATAACTTTAACTTCCTCAAAACCATAGAAAAATGTCCCCTCTATGTTCCCCTCCTACTACTCCTACTTTATTTTATATTTACATAAATGTAATATATATATACATATATGAATGTTGTTTTTTTTTTAACTATATTAAAAAAGGTGGAATTATATCAATATAAAACTATATTAATATAATTTTTATTTCAATTTAAAGTGTGATTTTTATATAATTTTCATAATTTTATATTTATTTACTTATTTGAATTATAGTTTTTTAATATATTAGTTTCTATGGTTTTATTATAGTTTATGCTTCTATATAGATATGAACTTTCCTCAAGAGCCTCGTCCAAGAGCTTCGTTCCTTTTTACAAGCAGGTTGATTGAATAGGTTGAGTGCACCCTAGGCCCAACCTAGTAAAAAAAATGATATTAAAATTAGTGGGTAGATCTTTCATTTTTACAAGAAGGTACAAATCTGGAAAATATCATCCATTAGTGGGTAGATCTTTCCATTTTACAAGCAGGTTGACTAAGTAGGTTGAGTTCACCCTAGGCCCAACTTAGTAAAAAAAATGAATTAAAAAAATGAACTGACTTTCTTTTAATGCAACAAAAATCACAATGGTTAGAAAACTAAGCTGATGATGCAACAAAATTAATAGTAAAATAAAAGTGGTAAAGCAAAAGACAATTGATGGGAAGAGAGAAAATAAAAAGAACTCTCAATTAAATCTACCTAATAATAATATATAATCTACTTAATAATAATATATGATTAAATTATAATTCTTGAAACTCCCTTGCACAACTATCAACATATAACAACATGTGCATGCATAAGGAGTTGCAATTTTCAATTAATATTTAGCAAATTTTTCCCTCTCTCTTTTCATGTAACAGAATGACATCTCCCCAACTATAAATCCACATCAAACGTGCAACGTTTTCTTGTGCATCCACTCATCTCTCTAGTTTTTTTATTGCTTTTTTGTAGCTTTGATTTCCCTATTTGGCATCTATTTTTGAGATGGAAAATGAAGCCATCAAATTATGCAAATGTAAAATTTATTTTAAAATATTTTATGTAACTTTATTTTATATTTACCTAATTTTTCAGTAAAAGTTATTTAAAATCATATAATAAAAAATATTTAAATATAAATATTATATTAATATAAAATTATTAATACATTTAATATCAAAAAAAATAATTTCTAAGTTGACACTATTTAAAACCATTTTATATAAATTTAATTTTAAATTATATTATCATTTGAAATATTAATATATTTAAGTCATAATTAAAGATATATTTTTTATTCTATATATTTTATTGTTTAATTTAAAATATATAAATATTCAAATTTGAACATGTTAGTGTAGAAAGTAATATTATATATATGAGAATTAGACAAAACTATATTTAAAGAAAATAATTATATAGATGTAGATATATGAGTTTGAATATTATATAATTTGAATAATTTTAAGTTTATGTATTTGAAGTATAATTTATGAATATATTATTTTTTATGGTGTTATTAGAGTTTAAATATGACACCAAATTGATACTAAAATTTTAGTTTTGATACCAAGGGTCTAGTTTGGCAATTTATAAGTTTTGAATTGAGAATTTACAAGAATTGAATTTTGGTATAGCAAATTTGACTTTAATTGCAATGGAACAAAATTGAATTGAATTTTGGTGTAACAAATTTGACTTCATTTTCAATGCAACGTAATTGAATTGAATTTTGGTGTAATAAATTTGACTTCAGTTTCAATGCAACAAAATTGAATATATTTTATTTGTATGCAGCAAAAGTTGAAGCCATTAAGGCAACTAAGTTCATAATGCAAGAAAATAAGAAAGAGACAATTAATGGGAAGCTAAAAATAGTTGATTTTGCTTTTATTAAATTTATTAATTAAGGAAAAAAATAGCAATTAAATCTTAGCCATCCAAGTAATAATAATTGATAATAAACTTAGAATTTAGAAACTTGGTTGCACAACTATCAAAATGTAACTACATGGGCACACACCTAGAGTTGCAACTTTTAAAAGTCAAGCACAACCAATACAAGTCAAATTCAATTAAATATTAACCATGAAAATAATAATAATAATTGATAGAATTCAAAAGCAGAGTTGTTTTAGGTGCAAGTACAACCATGCTCACACACCTAGAGTTGCAACTTTTAAAAGTCAAGCACAACCAATACAAGTCAAATTCAATTAAATCTTAACCATCCAAGTAATAATAATAATTGATAGAATTCAAAAACGGAGTTGTTTTAGGTGTGAGTACAACTCAAGCACGAGTACAAATCAAATTCAATTAAATCTTAACCATCCAAATAATAATAATAATTGATAGAATTTAGAAATTGTGTTGTCTTTGGTGCTTTTTTAGCGGATTTTTTGGGTTTAATTTCTCTAAAATCCTTTCGGAATTTATTGAAAACAGAGGTTTTATGGGTAATGTTGCACAATGGAAATGCCTTAGAGGTTTTTTAGGGTTTTAAACCCATATATATAATTATAATTAAAAAACAGTTTAGATAACAAAAATTAAAATTGAACCTCAATTTTTTTTTTTTTTTTTTTGCTAGATTCTAACACCAAAACTAGAAAAATCTTAAAAAAAAACTTTCCAAAAATCCCGCTAAAAACCACTCAAAAACTTGGTCGCACAACTATCTACATGTGCAGACCATTGATAAAATTCAGTACCATGTGCAGACCATTGATAAAATTCAGTACCTTGGTTGCACAACCATCAAGATGTAAGTACATGTGAAGACACCTGGAATTGCAACTTTCAATTCGACGAGCGAGAACAAGTCAAGCACAGCGAGGCTTCACCTCTGTTTCGCATTGCCGTACTCTAAACTGCCACAGATATATATTGATGCCAACATACTCATCGGCGTCACCTCACACCTCTCGGTGGCTTTTCTCTGCAAGTTCCTCAAAATAGTGATAATCTGCAAGCTTCGCATTTCATAATCTTAGAGTTATTTCGCCTATCCATTGGAATTCATTTCAGGGATCACCTCCGCATAATGGATTTTCTGCTGTTATTATTCACTACATTGTTTGCTTTACAATTTGCGGAAACCAGGGTTCTGCAGCATAATTCCGTTCATCTCGATGCCGTGGCCGTGGCTTCTTCAACGCCTGGAGGCCATCTGACAAACTACAAGGGGTCGGAGTCCAATCCCAGTAGCAACTCTGTTAATAAAATTGCAGTAGAGCTTTTACAGAAAGAAGCAACACCAGGAGTTGCCAGTGTCTCCAAGGCGCCGGAAGGTATCAAAGAAGTCGCGCCAATCGAAGGCAACGCCGAGATCCTTCACGAGATGGTGAATTCAGAGAACAGCCCGGGAGTTGGGCACATGAGCGTCAATATTCTGTCGTCCTCGAGAAATAGCCCTGGCGTGTTGCACTGGCAGAAATATAAAACCAAATATTCCTCTTCTCGTGGTAGAACAACTGCACCCAACAATGACTTGTCCTCGGGTCCGAGTCCGGGACTTGGTAATGCCCAAACTGCCTTCGGGGCCAACCCCGGGAGTGGTGCACAAGGTCATCAATGGCAGCACTGAGTCGGCCCAAGAGTTGGAGTCCAAGAAAAGCGCAATGATCATGAACAAACTACCCTCAGGCCCAAGTTCAGGAGTAGGCCATTCGGCTACCGACGGGCGAAATTTAATGGAGAAGATCAGTATAGAGTCAGAATCCATGAAGAAAACTGAACTCACAGAGGAGGAGTCAGATTCGAAAAGGAAGAGCGCAATGATTATGAATATACTGCCCTCTGTGCCAAGTCAAGGAGTAGGAAATTCGGCTACCAATGGGGGCAATACAATGGAGAAGAGGAATACACTATTTAGGAATGGAGCTATTTTAGAACCTGGAAATATATTTTTTATGAAAAATCTCCTCTACTTTCCTAGTCATTTTTATTAATTATTTTTATGAGGCTTTATAATATTTTGTTCTTAGGATGGGAGCGTTATTTAGGAAAAATTTTCTCTACTTTTCTAATGATTTATAATATTTTGTTTTAGGATGGTCGCATTTTGCTAAATAATAAAGAGGGAGTCTTCAAAAAAATGTGAGAGAAGACATCCTATTTTCTTTGAAAAATGGAATATTTTGGTAAAGGATATAAGCTTCATTGTGTTTGTTTGTGATGCATTTTAAGCCTAAGAATATTAAGCAATTTTAATTTTCTCAAAGCCATATAACAATGTCTCCTCTATGTTGCCATCCTGCCACTCTTACTTTATTTTAATATATATATTAGTAATATCTATATATTTATATATGAATGTTGTTTATTCTAAAACTATATTAAAAACTTGGAATTATATCAAAATAAGATTATATTAATATGGTTTTTATTTTAATTTAGAGTGTGCTTTTTATATAATTTGAATAATTCAATATTTATTTATGTATTTGAAGTATAGGTTTTTAATATATTATTTTCTATGGTTTTATTATGATTTATGTTTTTATTTAAATATGACATTTCTCCACCAAGTCCAGGAGTTTCATATAAATTTAGCTAATAGTATTCCATTAGTGGAAAGATCTTTCCATTTTACATAGAGGTTGAATGAGTAGGTTGACTATAGCCTAGGTCCAATCTAGTAAAAAAAAAATTGATATTAAAATTTTGGCTTTGATATCAAGTACTTTAGTTTGGAATTCAATATTTACAAAGTATTTGATGCAACAAATTTCAATTGAATTTTGGTGTAGTAAATTTGACTTCAATTTCAATGCCACAATTTTGAATTGAATTTCTTTTAATGCAACAAAAATCACAACTGTTAGAGCAACTAAGCTCATGATGTAACAAAATTAATTGTAAAAAAAGTGGTAAAGAAAAACAATTGATGGGAAGTCAAGAATATATAACTCGTAGTCTAAAAAACCTATAGCATAATCCAGAAATTCTAGTAAGATTATGAAAAAATTTGGCAAAGATTTTTGAAAATCTCAGTTATGGTCATTAAATTTCAGTATTTTGGGTGGCTTAAGGGTTTTTGATGGTGATGAATCCATTTCCACCATCAAAAATGCAATTAAAACGCTTCAACTACCTCATTATTTGAAACTTTTTTAGGGGATTTGGGCAAAAAAAATGCTATCCAGGATATTCTGTTACATCACGTCCGTAGACAACTCTATAAACCTCTCAATGAAATCTACTTAATAATAATTTATAATTAGATTATAATTCTTGAAACTCCCTTGCACAACTATCAAGATATAACTGCATGTGAAGGCATAGAGAATTGAAATTTTCAATTAATGTTTAGCATCTTTTTCCCTCTCTATTTTCATGGAATGGAATGACATCCCTCCAGCTATAAATTTTGTGTGCATACATTAATATTTCTGGCTTTGTTGGTGCTTTTTTGTAGCTTTGGTTTCTCTATTTAGGATCTGTATTTTCAACATGAAGAATGAAGCAATCAAAACTATACAAATGTAAAATTTATTTTAAAATATTTCATAAAAATGTATTTTATGTTTACCTAATTTTTCAATAAAATTTATTTAAAATCATTAAGAAAAATATTTAAATGTGAAAATTATATTAATTTAAAATTATTAATACATTTAATATAAAAAATATATATAATTACTAAGTTTTTAGAGCCATTTTATATAAAATAAATTTTAAATTATATTTTATTTTGAAAATATTAATGTATTTACTTCATAATTAAGATATATTTTTTATTATATATATTTTATGGTTAAATTTAAAAAAATATAAATATTCAAATTTGAAACTGTTAGCTATATATATATATATATATATATATATATATATAAAATTTATGAATATATTTTTTTTTTTTATGATGTTATGATAGTTTAAATATGACACTAAATTGATATTAAAATTTTAGTTTTGATATCAAACGGTCTAGTTTGGAATTATAAAGTTTTGAAATGAGTATTTACAAAGTATGTGATGCACGAAATTGAATTGAATTTTGGTGTAACAAACCTGATTTCACTTTGAATGGAACAAAATTGAATTGATTTTATTTGTATGCTGCAAAAGTTGAAGTCATTAGGTCAACTATGTTCATAATGCAAGAAAATAAGAAATAGATAATTTATGGGAAGCTAAAACATAGTTGATTTTTCTTTTATTAAATTTATTAATTAAGAAAAAAAATCTCAATTAAATCTCAACAATCCAAGTAATAATAATAATAATATTAATTAAATTACAATTCAGAAACTTGGTTGGTTGCACAACTATCAACATGTAACTAGATGTGCAGACAGTGGAGTTGCACCTAGAATAACATCGTATAAATGGACATCAAACCATACATATTTCATGTCCATAGGCTCATCTCTCTGTTTTGTTGCTGCTTCTCTGTAGATTTGGTTTGTCTAAAGAAAAATTGAGATGCAGAATGGGAGGAGTTCTCAAGGAGGCCAATAGTGGTTTTATGCCCTCCTTTTTAGAAATGGTTATAATGGTTTTTTGTTAGACTCTCACACTATTTTTGTGTTGGGTCAGCTGGCTTTGTATATTGCACTGCTCATCGATGCTGTTTTGGCCTCCGAGGGGCTACGCGTGGGATGGAAGACACATGAGGTCTCTCCACTTTCCCATTCTTGATTCCTTGTCCCAAAGGATGGCCCATTATCGAAATTCTATTGGACATCAGCATCAGTCTCACTCACTGCCATATCGAATATCTCGATTGTCTTCATGGCGCCAAGAAGTTTATGACCTTTAC
The DNA here is from genome assembly GCA_034641835.2 of Pinus albicaulis. Lineage (NCBI taxonomy): Eukaryota > Viridiplantae > Streptophyta > Pinopsida > Pinales > Pinaceae > Pinus > Pinus albicaulis. The sequence continues at coordinate 18,769 of JAXQQM020073694.1, forward strand.
CTTAGGCTCCAAGCCCGCCGTTATTACATCAAATCCTGAAGTGGCCTGAGAGATGCTCAACTCCCCTCATTTCGAAAAATAAACCCTGAAGCAATTTGTGCAAAATTTATTGTTTGGGCGGGCCATTGGCTTCACACCTAATGGGGATTAGTGGAGGATGTTGAGGGGAATTTATTATACGCATCTCTTTTCTTCGCGAAGAATCTTTGTCCATGAGCCTGGTCACTAGCTTGATGCTCTCGGAATGCTTATCAATATCCAAAAGGAATGTGAGTCTAACAAGGTTCTTATGGTTCGAACACACTTGCAAAGGGTTGCGCTGAACAATATAATGTGAAATGTCTTTTGAAAGGAGGTTTGATATGTCATGTACTTGTGAAAAAGTGAAGGAGCTGCGGGAGATAGTGGATGAGGGTTTCCAGGTGTTGGGCGCGTTCAAATGGGCCGCTCATCTACCATGGCTGTGACTGCTGGACCCTCTTGGAATCCATGCTCATTGGGACTGCCTAGTGCCGCGTTTGAGAGCTTTTGTTAGAAATATCATCGAAGAGAACCGAAATGTAGAGCAGCAGAGTAGGGAAATGCGTGATCAATCTGATTTTGTTAACATTTTGTTGTCGTTGCATGGAGAAGATAAGTTGGATGAGGAGGATATGATTTTTGTTCTCTGGGTTTGTTTTTTCATTTTCCCACTCTGATCTATCTTTGTATTTTAGTTTTTTTATTTTATTTTACTTAACATGCAAGAATTTCTCATTTGACTCTCTCTACTACCACTCGTATTGTTCATGGGAGAGGGTCATTTGGGGAAAATTTTAGAAAAATATGTATATTCGTGAAATTGTTTTCATTTAAAGGGGAGTTGGTCATAGTCGACTTCTTTAGCATGGGACCAACTATCCATACAAATAATGACCCCATCTAGGAGGTTTTTTTTATAGATATACTTCCACAATGATCTTTGCACATGAAAATATCCCATCCTTTTTCTCCATGTAGTCAATGTACTCTCCCAATGATTTATTTATCATTCCAACAATGTAATGGAAGGTATGGAAGTTTCACCCAAATATAAAAAATGAAGGAACTTCAAAGTATGGGTTGAAGCTAGGGCTCCATTGATCTAGGTAGAGACCCTGGGTTCCCATGAAATAAGGACCACTTATAAAAATTATGACCCTTCTTCCTTAAATCCCCACCCCAACCCCCTAAACCTCTAAACTGTAATCCATTTAACCCATTTAACCGCCCTAAACCCTAAACCTCTAAACCCCTTAACCCCTAACCCTTAAACCATAATTCCCAACCCATAACCCTTGACCCCTTAACCCATGACCACTTAAACCTAATTCCTATCCCCTAAACCCTTAAACCCCTCAACTAAACACCTAAACCATAACCCCCTTGTTTCACCCCATTAAACCCATGACCCATTTAACCCTTAAACCCTAAACATGAAGCCCTTAACCATACCCCTAACTCCTAACCCCTAAAATACTTAACTGCTAAATCCCCTAACCCCCTAAACCTCTAAATCAACCCTAACCCATTTAACCCCCTAAACCTCAAAACCCCTAACCCTTAAACCCTAATTCCCAACCCATAACCCTTGACCCCTTAAACCCTATTTCCTAACCCCTAAACCCTTAACCCCTAACCCCTTAAACCCTAATTCCCAACCCCTAACGAATTCAACACCCTAAACCCCTAAAACCCTAACCCATTTAAGTGTTTATTCCATTTAACCCCCAAAACCCTAACCCCTAACCCCAAAAATCCTTCACTGCTAAATCCCCTAAACCTCTAAACCTATAACCCATTTACCCCCCTAAACCCTAAACCTCTAAACCCTTAACCCCTAACCCCTTAAACCCTAATTCCCAACCCATAACCAATTCAACACCCTAAACCCCTAAAAACATAACCCATTTAACCCCATTAACCCCTAAAATCCTTAACTGCTAAATCCCCTAACCCCCTAAACCTCTAAACCAACCCTAACCCATTTAACCCCCTAAACCCTAAACCTATAACCCCTTAAACCCTAATTCCCAAACCATAACCCATTCAACCCCTTAAACACCTAAACCTCTAACCCATTAACCCTTGACCCCTTAAACCCTAATTCATAACCCCTAAACCCTTAACCCCCTAAAACCTAAACCTCTAAACCCTTAACCCCTAACCCATTTACCCCCACTAAACCTCTAAACCCCTAACCCATTTAACCCCTAAACCCTAAACCTCTAAACCCTTAACCCCTACCCCTAACCCGTTAACCCCTAACCCATTTAAGCCCCTAAACCCCAAAACCCCTAACCAATTCAACACCCTAAACCCCAAAAACCTAACCCATTTAAATGTGGATTCCATTTAACCCCCAAAACCCTAACCCCCAACCCATAAAATCCTTCACTGCTAAATCCCCTAACCCCCTAAACCTCTAAACATAACCATTTAACCCCCTAAACCCTAAACCTCTAAACCCTTAACCCCTAACCCCTTAAACCCTAATTCCCAACCCCTAACCAATTCAACACCCTAAACCTCTAAAAACCTAACCCATTTAACCCCATTAACCCCTAAAATCCTTTACTGCTAAATCTCCTAACCCCCTAAACCTTTAAACCAACCCTAACCCATTTAACCCCCTAAACCCTAAGCCTATAACCCCTTAAACACTAATTCTGAACCCATAACCATTCAACCCCTTAAACACCTAAACCTCTAACCCCTTAACCCTTGACCCCTTAAAACCTAATTCCTAACCCCTAACCCATTTAACCCCTAAACCTTAAACCTTTAAACCCTTAACCCCTAACCAGCCTAACCTATTTAAGCCCTAAACCATAAAACCCCTAATTCCTAACCCCTAAAATCCTCTTTTATAAATCCCCCTAACCCCTAAAATCCTTCACCGCTAAATCCCCTAACCCCCTAAACCTCTAAACCTGTAACCCATTTAACCCCTTAAACCCTAAACCTCTAAACCCGTAACCCCTAACCCCTAAAACCCCAATTCCTAACCCCTAACCAATTCAACACCCTAAACCCCTAAAAACCTAACCCATTTAAGTGTGGATTCCATTTAACCCCCAAAAACCTAACCCCTGACCCCTAAAATCCTTCACTGCTAAATCCCCTAAACCCCTAAACCTCTAAACATGTAACCCATTTAACCCCCTAAACCCTTAACCCCTAACCCCTAACCAATTCAACACCCTAAACCCCTAAAACCTAACCCATTTAACCCCATTAACCCCTAAAATCCTTAACTGCTAAATCCCCTAACCCCCTAAACCTCTAAACCAACCCTAACCCATTTAACCCCCTAAACCCTAAACCTATAACCCCTTAAACCCTAATTCCCAACCCATAACCCATTCAACCCCTTAAACACCTAAACCTCTAACCCCTTAACCCTTGATCCCTTAAACCCTAATTCCTAACCGGGCTAACCCATTTAACCTAAACCTAAACCTCTAAACCATAACCCCACCCTAACTTTGTTTACCCCCTAACCCATTAAGCCTTTCCCTAAACCTTCGGAAACCTTTCCCATTTGACCCTTAAACCCTAAATATATAAACCTAAACCTTAAACATATAAACCCATAAAACTTTTGATTAAAAAATTTAGTAAAACTCTGTCGAGAGTTTCATCGGAGTAAACTCTTGGTAACAAAACTCTAAACTAAAGTTTTGAAAAGTTGACCAAGAGGTTGGCCTTGTGATTAAATGTAACTTTAGAGTGGGTTAAACTCTCGGTTGAGATTTTAAACTCTCGATCGAGAGTTTTATAAATGTCTCATCCGAGACATTATCTCGGCCGAGAGTTTCTAGTCAACGAAAAACCCAGAAAATTCTGCAGTTTTCAGGAACCTGCAACTTTGGAGGGACGAAACACCTACAAAAACAAAATGTTATATGGCAGACCAAGTACCATTAGATTCAGCTCTGAATCTAGTTTCTGATGATGTGAGATTTGTGGAGTTTCATTAAAAAAATCAATTTTTTATTCATTTTTTACTAAACTGTGTTACTCTGGAATTTCATTGTTCGAAAAATTGCACTGAATGAAAATTCAATAACTTTCAAATGACGAAACCAAAAAATTCAGAAAAATCATATTGCATTTCCTCTCCCTGTCTACTTCAAAAGGGTACTCTCATTTTTCTTATTGACGATCACATTGAAAAGAAAATCTAGGGATCATAAAATGTACTGAAACATCACTGTTTTTTTGTCTTCGTCCATTTCAAAAAATAATAAAAAATAGTGATTTAATCTAAAAATTACCGAAAAATAGTCTGTGCACTAGTGCAATATATGCAGATTATGATGCTATGGTTTTTTTCCAAAAAATGAATAACCTTCCCTAAAAAAAGTTAGGGATCATAAAGTGACTATTTATGTTTGCCTGAAAATTTCAAGTATATGCAGTTAGTAAACAAGAAATTTACCCCTCTATATGTCAACATTTTTTTTTTTTCAAAAATATGGGTATGGAGGTAAGACAATTCTCTAAAATTCTTGTTTTTATGTCAAAGCATAATTTGCATTAAAAATATGAGTTTAGTGGAGTTGAAGTTCAAAACATTAGAAAATTACAATTTTCAAAGTAAAAAAAGGGCAAAAAGTGTTTCCCAACTAATGGGTAATCTCTTTTGACCTCTCATTTGCTTTCTGCCACGTCATCATGGCCTCAGATCCCTTGATGTCAAATACTTCCAAATCTAGTGTCGTTTCACTGATATGTTCAAGAGAAGTTTACCTTTCCAGTTATCAACCGTCCTTTGATTCTCTGTTAGTCTTGATTAAATTTCATCATATTCCTCTGTCTCGTGTCGATGATGTGGGAAACATTATGGCCCACATTCGATCAAGTCACTTCCTATCGACTTCAACTCATTATCCAGGAATTTGATCGAGAGAATCTATTCTAGTACCTTGGAGCCTACATGCCTTAATGGCAGGTTTTTCGCATTCAACGCAAGGTCCACAGCATTGGCCTTCGATCGAGTGATTCTGGGGATGTTCGATGCCAGTCACTGTTCACATTCCGTGGATTGTACCAATTGTACCTTGAGATCCATTGTCATTATTAATGGTTTCTCTCGTGCATGTTAACAAATTTTATCATTGGCTAGTAATCAGGTGATTTTCTTGCATGTTCGACTTCAGCTCATATATTCGCATGCTTGAATTTGTACTTGTTTGGGTCGAGATGGAGTGCAAGACCCTCGGTTTTGTCTGATAAAATCTAGGTTGCAGATTTTTGTGGATTATCATGAAATATTACATGAATTTTTTGATTGGATGGCTGCGACCATACCTGAGTCTATTTGTTGATCCTTACTGCTGGATGGTTGTGTCCATACCTCAGATCTCAGTTTTTATTGTACTCTATTATGGATGGCTGCGTCTATGCCACATGTTCATGTATCAGAAATATCAGTTGTATTCGTAATTGCAGGTTTTTTGGCAATGGTGTTTGGTTCGAATGCGTTCTCATAAAGCATTTCACCCCTCCCTCTCCCTCGGACCTCATGCTTTAAGGGGCATTTATTACACAACATTTTGTCACTGGCCCTGAAATCCCCAACTCGAACATTAGAGGGTCATTTCTTTGACTTATAAGAAGTGTCATGCCTTGCAAAGACCATAATTGCATCCCTTTTCATGAGAGAAATACTCCTCTTGTTGACAATTCCTTAAGAAAGACTATAAAAACCCTTGTTTTTTCCTTGGCGCGATTAGCCAGTTACACTCCCAAGACTGGAAATAGAAAATTAACACTCAACCCTTGGCCCAAGTCATGCTTATGGAATGTTTTTTAAAAATAGAGGCAGAGTTTCCAATCCAACCACCTTGAGGATGAGTCATTGGGAGTGGTTTAAATGAAACAACCACAAACTCCCTCCTTTATTTAGTAGTTTCCACCTCCCTTGGAACTCTCCTAAAGGATAGGACTCCCTCCCACCTTTGTAGGGATCCCAACGTCCTCCTTTACCTCTATAAAAGAAACTTTCTCTCTTCTCATCAACTAGCTGAACTTGAATATTGATACTATAGCTGAATAATTGTGCATAGATTGAAGTTACATTTGTGAAAGAGATAGAGCAAAGAGGAATCGTTGAGAGAGTTTGAGTCCATGAACTCATCCCGTCTGAATCCATTGACAAGTATATGAGAAGCAGTTCACCTGAACCCCGCTGGACGAGACTGCGACGTCAAAGCATCAATTGTAACTCTTCCTTCTATTAATTTATATACATGACTACTGTTTGGTTCCACTGTTGTGTTATAATGTTTGTTTAGCAAAATATATTTAGCCCTCTTTGACTGGTTAATAGTTATGAATGGAATGTTGTCATCTTGTATGATGTTCTTGTTTCCTTGTTCTTTGTACAGGTATCCAACCATAATGGCGAATGGATTGTGACTCACTGAAGTAGGAGCAAGAGGGCCACGATTACTGTAGCAACAATGACAGCATTGGATTCTAGGTAGGACGATCTACCATTTCCCTTGTTCATTCAATAATTAGGAAGCAACACTTTAGCATGTCCCTTTGTTTCTAGACCCAATCTAGGGCTAGAGGGATCGTCTTCATCCGCAGAGAGGAATTACCTACTTAACAATGATGAATTATTGGAATTTATTATCTTCTTAATCCATTGTGAGCTGATTGACTTGCTTGTATGTAAAATAAGCTCTACCAGTCTAGAAAATCAGCTTGAAATGCAATATAAAATTTGGGGAAGATTGAGAAATTCCTAATGCTTCTTCTATTTCCTAGTATTGGCATTTGAGCATACCAGCTGTTGTTTGTATATTAATGTTGGTCTTTGTTTCTCACTACATTTTAGTTGTGTTTCATATAACATAGGGATTCAATGCATATAGGTTTATGTATCTCCACATTCATTTGTGGTATTTATAATAAACTTGTAAGCATAAGCAACTACTATTAATGTTTGAACGAGGTACTTGTAACACAAAAATATGACACAACAAACTAATGACACTGTTTAACACTATTTAACACAGATATTCAGAAAGTTTTTATGGTATATCTTGGTGAAATTAAGCAAGACGAAAGGTGAAAATATTAATGATTTGAGTGTTTTCAATCCCAAGACAAGATAGGCATGCCGCCACATGAAAACATATGAGCATTGCAGTGCCATGGTAAGGTGTAATATGGAGTATGTGAAAATCTTTGTTATTGTTACAATCTTTGTTGACTAGATCCACCCTATTTAACAATATGAATAGTAAAATTTTTTGATTCCCTTCATTATTTGTAACCTGCCGAAATAACTTGTGAAAATTGGCTATATATACTATTTACTGTTTGGTTATATATAGCTTGGCTTTCCTATTTTATTGTTTGGTTATATATATATATATATATATATATAGCTTGGATTTTTTTTTACTATTTTTTTAAATATAGCTTTGCTTTCAAACTATTATGTCATTTTAATAAGTTGAAAGTTTTATACTTCGATTTTAAGGACTATTTTTTTTCCTTGCTAAAAACAGATGACAAGACGATGCATAGGAGGATTTTCGTCTACCTGGAAATTTAGACACGACAAGATGACGAGGCCGCAATGAGAAGACGAGGTAGGAGATCGCCGAAGAAATTGCGGAGGACGCAAATTACAAATTTTCCGCGAACAAAAAAATAGAGCAATAAAATTAAAACCAACAAAAAAAATCCACAAAAAAATAAACCAGAGCAACAACTTTCTCACCTCCTCGCCCCTACACAACACCAAGCCCCTACAACAACAAACAGATGACACAAAAAGCATCAAACACAAAAAAAAGATGACACATCAAACATCAAACAGATAGATAGATGACACAGATGTGACAACAGTATTAAGCTCGAAACTCCTTAAGGTTTGTGGGCTGGCATATTTATAGGCAAAATTCCAGATGAATTAATTCAAAAGTTCAGTCAAACTAATAATTTAGCCGAACTATTAGCTCGAACAAACTTTGGTTCTGCAAGACTATCTTAAGCTTTTTTGAGTTCCTGCATGGCTTGTACCATAGTAGATATTCTCTGTTTGGAAACATAAGGCAGCTCAATTCTTTTTCCCTTTCCATCCGAAGTGGGCATTGTAATGAAATACCTTGCCTTATTATTTTTGGTTCTCCATGAACCATGAGGTTCTACAGCTGCAAGGAAAACATTTCCTAAGATGCAGTCAACAGGAATATCAGCCACAACAAATTGTGATTTGTTGTGATTTTAAATCACACTTTAAATCACACTTTGTAATTTAAAGTGTGATTTTTATATAATTGGAATAATTTATATTTATTTATGTATTTGAACTATATTTTTTTAATATTATGTTTTTATTATAGTTTATGTTTCCATATAGATATGAACTTTCTCCACACCAGTCCAAGAGCCTCATACAAATATGGCGAATAACATCATCCCATTAGTAGGTAGATATTTCCATTTTACAAGAAAGTTGAGTAAGTAGGTTGATTGCAGCCTAGGCCCAATCTTGTTTAAAAAAATGATATTAAAATTTTAGCTTTGATATCGAGGCCTTAGTGTGGCATCATAAAAGTTTGGAATTTAGTATTTACAAAGTATTTGATGCAAAAATTTCAATTGAATTTTGATGTAACAAATTTGACTTCAATTTCAATGCGAAAAAATTGAATTGACTTTCTTTTAATCCAAAAAAATTCACAATGGTTAGAAAAAATAAGCTCATGATCCAACAAAATGAATAGTAAAAAAATGGGTGGTAAAGCAAAAGACAATTGATGAGAAGGGAGAACATAAAAAAACACTCTCAATTAAATCTACTTAACAATAATATCTGATTAAATTATAATTCTTGAAACTCCCTTGCACTGCATGTGCATGCACAAGGAGTTGCAATTTCCAATCATGTTTAACAACTTTTTCCCTCTCTATTGTCATGGAATGGAATGACATCTCTCCAACTATAAGTCCACATAAAATATGCCACATTTTCTTGTTCATACACTCATCTCTCTAATTTTGTTATTGCTTTTTTGTAGCTTTGATTTCTCTATTTAGCATCTATTATTAAGATGAAAAATCAAGCCATTAAACTATACAAATGTAAAATTTATCTTAAAATAATTTATGTAACTTTATTTTATATTTAAAGGCATAAAAAAAATATTTAAATGAAAATTATATTAATATAAAATTATTAATACACTTAATATCAAAAAATATAATTGAAAAAACTGAAACATTAAATTGAAAATATGTAGAACCATTTGTATATAAAATTAATTTGAAATTATACACAAGATCATATTTTTATTTGAAAATAATAATGTATTTAAGTCATAATAATTTATTGTTTAATTTCCCTGGATGCAGGTGCTATATGATATCTTGGGAGTACACGGGGCAGCCATGTGTTCTACCACACGACACGCCCATGTGAAGAGGCCTGGGGAAACCTAGTGCCATAACTTCCCGCGTGGGCTGGGCTTTAAAGCCCCATGCACCACCCACTGCTCGACGTACTCCGCGTTACTGGTATTTACTCTCCTAAGCACTATGTCGCTCACCATTCCCGCTTCTCCCTTGGCTCCCCTGCTCGCTCTGCATACCTTCCCTGCGCTAGTGTGGTGTTTGCACCCCTCGGCTCTGTGGCGTTGATTTTGGTTCCTGCCTCCTGCTTGGTCTCCATCCAGCTTCCGAGCTTCGATTATGGGTCCTGCCTCCTGCTTTGTCTCCAAAAAGATGTCGCAGCGCCAAAGGCAACGCAGCAGAAGGGCAGGGGCAGAGGCAATCCTTCGCGTCCCCCTCTGCCAATGGCTCTCCATCCGGATTTGAACTCACCTACGGACTGAGACATGGCGGCTCTCACACCCTCCTTCCCAATTCTTGCTTTTGCTCCCGCTATGTTTTCTAATCCTCCCGTCTCTCCCCAACTCGCCCGTGGATCCTTTGCCTCACCTTCCTCCTCCCGTGGTAAGAAATGGGCCCATAAATCCACCATTGACGTCACTCCAGCCTTCCGCCCCCCCCAGAAGCTGAAAGCATTGCCTGTGGAGCTGACCTCAAGTTCTGCTTCTGAAGACAGTGATGGTGAACCCAGAGAGGAGCCGAAGCTCCTGGGTCTGCTCCATATGGGCTCCCCCATGTCAAAGGACGAGAGCACCTTGATGGATGCTCAGGACAACTCAGCTTTCATGCAGATTGGAGCGGCTAAGGACAGTCCGGTTGAACGTCGTGGGCATCCTTCTACTCCGTTGGGACCGCTTCTGGATGAGGACCTGGGCTCGAGTGCTCTCGACTATAGCTACATATGCAGGATCCTAGAGGATTCACCTCACCCCAGTGACCAGAATGAAGACTCGCCTTAGAATTCAACATTTGAAATCCATCAATCTCTAGTTTTCTTGCTATCTTTGCTTAGACTCGTTTATATACTTTTATGTTGTTATGAAGGCTGGTTTCCCATTATGGGCAGCCCGTCATGGTTGGACCCAAGAGGCTGGTTTTCCCTTTCGGGACAACTATGTTTTGGACAGTAATACTCTGCTGGTTCCCTCAGCTTTGGATTTATCCAAGCTTGAGGATGCGAATTGTATCTCTGTTTTGAATGCTTAATAGAAATAGTTTAACTTAGAAAAAAATTTATTGTTTAATTTTAAAAAGATAAATATTCAAATTTGAAACTGAAACTGTTAGGGTAGAAAGTAATAAGATATATTTGAGAATTAAAAAGATCTATATATATATATATATATATATATATATATATATATATATATATAATTTGAATATTTGTATGTTTATGTATTTCCAGTACAATTTTTGAATATATTATTTTCTATGGTGTTATTATAGTTTAATTTTTTATATAAATATGATCTGGAATTATCAAAATTATTTTATTTGAATGTGAAGTTATTAATTCAAAAAAGAAAATAATAAATTATTTACTTATCCCAGAGGGTTCCGAATAGGAAGCACCAATAGAGAGCTAAGCACCTAGGGTTTTGAGAGATGAAGCATTTAACTAGGTTTCGAGATAGCAAATGTATCAAAGAGATTTCTTTGGTATCAGTGAACAGAAAAGAGAGGAGGACCGATACTAGTCGCTCCATGTCTGCGTCCTCGGGGGGAGGGCCGCCACCCTCCTACCATAACGTTGTCAGTGGTGATCATTCCCAACGAGCTACACATTTAGAAACAGTTCAGCAACAGTCATCTCCGGTTCTGGGAGCAGCATGGCAAGCGAAGATGAAAGGAACTTGCTTGCCAAAGGCAGCCAAAAAACCCAGATTTATTATTCCAGCGACAAAATTGGCTGAGTATCGGGGCTACATGAAGAACCATGCTTTAATCTGTAAGTTTATAGGTATTTGGCCTTCTGAAAAAGAATTACTAAAATGGATACAAACTAAATGGCAGCCCAAAGGTCATATTGATCTGAAATTAGGGGCGAAAGGTTTTTTACAGTTATTTTTTCTAATTTAGCAGATAAAGAACGCATTTTCGAGGGAGGGCCCTATTTTTACAGTAATGCAGGGCTTTTTCTTAGACAATGGGAGGAATGTTACAACCCCGAACAGGAGCAATTTCTGGCTGCCCCTGTTTGGGTTCGGCTTTTTGGGCTTCCTATTGATTTTTGGGACCCTGAAATTTTAGAAGGAATAGGAAATTCTTTAGGCTCATTTGTCAAAATAGCCGACTCCACTGCTCGGGGTCGATATACTTCTTTTGCAAGAATCTGCGCATACATGAATATCTCTGAACCGCTACCAGAAATGATCGATTTGGAATACGAGGGTAAAGTCTGGCAACAGCCTCTAGATTATGAGCATATGCCCTTTAGATGTCATCGCTGCCATGAATATGGGCATCTGTATAAATCTTGCCCTCTTAATGCCCCGGAGCAGCAACCTTCTAATGCTAGCAGTCCTGATAAGTCACCACGACAGGACGAAGAAGGGTTTGTTACGGTCCCCTCAAGAAAACACCAATCACGTTCTGTGAACCCCCGTCCTGGTCAGGCTACCAAACAAAACCAGGCGGGCACCACCATAACTAAGAACAGGTACAAGACCCTCCAAGAGGAAGCTGAAACGTCGGGTGCAGAGATTACAGGGGAGGGACAGATAGACGGACAGGCAGAGATGGCACAAAAAAATCAATCATCAAAACGAAAAGCTGAGTCCGAAACGGAAGTCAATGAAGAAAGGCCGGTGCAAGATCTTATTCCAATGGAGGTTGAATAGCCCAAGGAGGTCGAACAGCCCAAAGATGATCTTAGCGTAGAGGAGAAATTGCTGAAACGTCTTTTGAGAGAATGGCGAAATCTGGATGATAGATTCATCCCGGCAGATCAGAAGCAACTATATAAGGAAACTTTTGAGCATTACCTTATAGCCCAAGCTCAAAGAGAGATTCAGGAATAGGCAGCCGGTAAAAAAAAGATGACTCCCCCTTCAAAGCTAGCGAAAAAAAGAGGAAGGCCAACTCTGCAGGAATCAATATAGTTAGTTGGTGAAATGTTGATTAACACGAGCAAGATCATACCGTTAACAACGGTATTTAAACAACTACCCAAGAACCCCTAATGAAGGTACTCTCCTGGAATATTAGAGGTCTCAACAGTAAAGGAAAACAAAGACATCTGAAGGACAAATTGCAGACAGAGAAATCACAAGTTATGTTACTCCAAGAAACCAAAGTATTGGAGCAAAAGATGAAAAGCATAATACAATCTTTTAAAATGAAATATGAAGTCATTCCTATTGATTCGGTGGGCACCTCAGGAGGCATAGCAGTTCTGTGGAATGAAGCAGAGGTCACAGCAGAAGGTTGGATTGGATGTCCAAGAATATTATCAGCTATCTTCCGCCAGATAGGTTCAGAGGCGAAAATCCTAATCTCGGCGGTATACAGACCCCCAGTTCCAGGAGAGAGAGCAACTTTCGTTCAAATTTTACGAACTTTGAGCACTTTGCATAATGAAAAGTACTGGCTAGTAGGCGGGGACTTTAACATGATCTTGAACCTGTCTGAAAAAAAAGGAGGAGTAGGAAGGGAAGACCTGGAAATGATGCTATTTCGCGACCTCCTTAATGACCTGCGACTAGTGGATATTCCCACTATAAATGGGCACTATACATGGAACAACCGTAGGGGTCAGACACACCAGATAGCCTCCAGGCTAGACCGGTTTGTAGCAATCGAAGATCTTGTGAGTCTGGACTTATACTATGAAGCAACGATTCTCCCAACACTTGGCTCTGATCATTGGCCAATTAGGCTGGAGATTGATGTTAAAGCTAGCCATCTGAATCGCCCTTTTCGGTTCGAGCTCTTTTGGCTCCGAGACCCTACCTTCATGGAAAAAGTGAAGAACTGGTGGTATTCCAACCCAATTAGGGGCAATAACAAAATGCATTCGTTCCAAATACGATTGAAACAGCTAAAAACAAAAATCAAAAGATGGAATACTGAAGAATTTGGGAACATTCAGCAGGAACAAATCAGATTAAAGGAAAAAATGAAGGACATTCAGCAAAAAATTATTCTTCAGGGCAGAACGGAGGAGTTGGCTTTGGAGGAAGGACAAACTCTTAGCCAACAAGAAGAGAGAAGAAAACAGGAAGAGATCCTGTGGAAACAAAAATCCCGTGTAAATTGGCTGAAGGAAGGCGACCGCAATACGAAATTCTTCCACAAAGCAATGCTTCAGCGACGCCAGCAGAACAGAATATTTTCACTAAAAGCAACCAATGGAGAATGGCTGATCAAACACGAAGATATGGAAAGAGAATTGATAAATCATTTTAAAAACCTCCTTACTGAACCCCTCCAAGGAGGACATCCAAAAGATAACTCAGCACATTCTGAAATTAATCACTAGAGAGCAAAATCTGGCTCTGTTAAGAGAAATCACCCTCAAGGAAGTAGAAGAAGTCATTCTTAACTTACCCAGGAATAAAGCCCCGGGACCGGATGGGTTTACAAGTGAGTTTTTTAAAGCAGCTTTGCCTTTCATGGGCCCAGATATTCAAGAAGTTGTGGAAGAATCCCGCAGGCATAAGAAAGTATACCCAGCACTCAATTCAACATTTATCACCCTGATTCCCAAACAGAAAAATGCTGATACTTCGGTGGGATTCAGACCGATAGCCCTCTGCAACGTGGTATATAAAATTCTCTCCATGATAATGGTTAACCGCTTGAAGCCTCTACTCCCTACTATTATCTCTCCGGAACAGACTGGCTTTGTCAAAGGCCGCCAAATTTTGGATGGAATAGTTGTTGCCCAAGAAGCAATACATTCTCTTACCAAAGAAAAAAAGCGAGGCTTATTAATTAAACTAGATCTGTCTAAGGCATATGATCGGATAAGCTGGCAATATCTCATTGAAGTCATGCGGGCATTTGGGTTTGACGACAGATGGCTGCAATGGATCCGTTCATTTATCTCTACACCCCACTTTTCAATTCTGTTGAACGGTAGTCCCACAGCGCCTTTCAACATCACAAGAGGGCTTCGACAGGGCGACCCACTTTCTCCATTTCTATTTATCATTGCTACAGAAGGTTTAGGAAGACTTATCAAAGCTCAGCTAGCAACAGGGAAAATTCAAGGCCTAAAGCTATGGGGTCCCCATCTACCTCTGAGCCATCAGCAATTCGTAGAAGACACCCTACTTTTATGCATGGCAACCTTGAAGGAATTCCAAGCAATCCTCCAAATTCTGCACACCTTCATGGACGCATTAGGTACTGAGATAAATAATGATAAATCGAATGTTTATTTCTTCAATTGTAATGCAGCGATGCAAACCTTTCTAGCAAGGACTTTGGGATTTCAACGTGGATCCTTGCCTTTGAAGTACTTGGGAATGGGACAACTACACTAAAGAAATGAAAACAAGAAAACTCAGACGGGTTTCAGGGCCAGACATACTAAGATGGGGATACAGGACAAAAGGTCAGTTCTCTATCAAAAAAGGGTAATATATTCAATCTCAACAAAATCAACAACGTGCACGGTCACCTTGGAAAAACATCTGGGCATTGAAACACTGACCCAAAGTAGAATACTTCTTGTGGTTGATAAGTCAGTGCAGAATCCTTACTTGGGAGAATCTTCATAAACGAGGGATGATAGGACCTTCATGTTGCTCCCTCTGCAGTTCAGACAGTGAAACGACAGAACACCTTCTCAACACCTGCCCCCAAGTGCAACCGCTCTGGAGGAATCTCGCACTCTTGTTTAGGCAAACAAATAAAAATAATGAAAGCATAGTAGAGACCATAAGCAGTTGGAGAAAAGGAAGGTACCACTGTTAGGTGATCAACAGAGCATGGAGCCTTTCACTTGGCTTCCTCCTATGGAATATATGGAAGGAAAGGAACCACAGAATCTTCCAGGAAACAATTCAACCAATACAACACATTTGGCACTGCTCTATAGAAAATATTCGCGAAACTATTTTAGCTGAAAGAAGGTCTGATGAAGACTGGCAAACAGTAGGAAATGAAGCCCAGATTTTGGAGAATCTAAATCTTAAGCCACAAATGCTGTATTCTGGACTTCGGAAATATAGATCGTCGGACCAACAGATAGAGGAACACTGGTCAATGCCTCAGCGAGGTTTTATTAAACTAAATTACGATGGCGCCTCAAAAGGCAATCCGGGACAAGCTGGAGCAGGGGGAATTTTCCAAAATTCCCAAGGGGCTGTCTGCCGATTCTACGCCTTTGAGTTGGGCCATGCCACAAACATTGAAGCAGATCTAATGGCGATCAAGTAAGGTATTCACATAGCCATCAGAGAAAATTACCAAAGAATAGTAGTTGAAGGGGATTCAACCATGGTAAGGGGTATGATACAAAAACTCCAGCAGGGTACTCCTTAGGACAAAATATCTCAAAGCTGGCGCACTGCCACACTCATTGAAGAAATAAGCAAATTAATTCAACAGATTTAGTACCTAATCCCCAACCATATCAAAAGGAAAGGGAACGCAGCAGCAGACTATTTGGAAAACTGGGGATGTCAACATACAGAGAGATCTATAGATGCAATCTGGAATGTTGAGCTACATTCCCTTCAGTTGATCGTGGATGGAGACCTACAACCCCCCGATTGGGGTGATTAGAGGGTGTAACGTGGCGCTCTGGCAGAGGCCTTCTCCCGGCAATTACTTCTCATTATGATGCACCGCCTCATCCGATCACTGGAGTGTGTGAGCACTTGCTTTGGAATGATCACTATGTACGCGAGCCAGCCTGGTCTGTCAGCGCACGAACAACATTTTCCGCTTAAGGTTTGTATCCGCCCTCCTTCGCCCCAATTGCTCATGCAAAGCTCTGTGCATGCAAAAGCTTGGGAGCAGAAGCGACGGTGCGAGGAATTTATCAACCGGGAAACGCTTGAACGGTATGTATCGGTATTCCTTCTCCATTGCATGTCGTTCACCTCTTGGCATATGATCATGGTTTTCGACTATACACATGATAGTTGGGTTATATGTTGGTTTTTTGGGTTGTTTATTCCCCTGCCCAAATCGGTTCAACCTTGTTTCAGAGATCCATGTTTATATTTCGCAGCTGCCATCCATCCAAATGTTATTTCTTTAAAAAACCAGTGGTTAGAGTCGAGCCTTGTTAGTCATACAATGTTTTTATATAATCCCTGCAACTATGCATGGTTGGTTCATCCTTGTTTCAAAGACCCATGTTCAAAATTCGCAGCTACCACCCTTCCAAATGTTATTCCTTTAAAAAACTAGTGGTTAGAGTCGGTCCTTGTTTGTCATACAATGGTTTTATATAATCCCTGCCACCATGCATGGCTGAAAACAATCCACGAGGAGTTTCTTAATTGTGTGGGTATCAATGACTTTCATAGCATCTTTAACAAACCCTGCACCCAAGCTTTTTACCTGCAGATTTATAGTGGCTCTGGCTCTTTGCTCACTGTTTATTCTATCATCATTCGGGGAGTTGGGTATGTCTGTCGCTGTAGCTCTCGTCCCTTGGAAACCGAAAGCCTTGGTTTGAAAAGCAAATTGGGGCAGTGACAGTCCTCGGTCATTAAGTTGCGCCCAGGTAGTCCTAATTATCGCACTGTTGACAGATACAAGCTGTCTGTAAACCTGTTTCATTTGAAGAGTCCTTCTAACATCCTGTATGCTTTTTCATACATTATGTATTCGTTGTATAGGCACAGGATAAGGATGGGGAAACGTTGTTTAAGGTCTGAGATTGACAAAGGCAAACAAAAGGTGCAGCCAGAGCAAGTTTCAAAGAAAAGAGGTAGAAAAACTAACCAGAAACATTTGGAGAATCTGGTTGTCAGTTATATCATGGGCAATTCTTCACCATTGCACCAACAAATTCGAGGTTGGGAAAGAGACCTGCAGATTGAACCAGAGGACAATGAGGCTGAAGCAGAGATTTTGGATTTCATCCAGGATTCGGGAAACACCCGGGGCAGACTTACTTTATTAAACCAGACCATCCATACCTACTGGCTTCTGAAATGCCTTCTTGCAAAGGCAATGCAAAGTTTTAAGCCCACCCAGGACAAAGTAGGACAGCTAAAGAGTGAACCTCAGGTCAAAGAACTGCTGGAAGATATTCAATGTCAGCTACACCATATTAAAATCACCCAATATCAAGCAACTGATAGAATTCAGAGAACAAATGACAAGATTGGACGAACTGAGAAGCTGCTCCAGCAAATGCAGCAAGTAGATATGCCTGGATCCACTGTGAAGGATCCAGCACCAGTTTCTTCCTCTGATGGATAGTTGGCTTAGGAAGTTGTTTTATGTACTTTTGGATATTTGTTGTATTTAGTTTTTGTTTTAGTCTTGATTATAATGTCATAGTAGGACAGCTAGTTCAAGCGGCATATAGAAGGAAAACTAAGACATAGAAGTCTTAACAGAAAATTGCTTTGATAAGCTTTTCATGCAATTGATAATAACGACCGTTTCTCCGAAATAGCCGGAGGCTACCTAAAAACTCTATATTTTGTAAATTTTTTGATAAATCAAAATAGAAGGTCCGCATCAATTATAAAAAAAAACATTAGTATTCAAAATATATAATAAAAAAATGTTTAAATATGATGGGAAAATTATATAAAAGTTTTAAATATGACACCAAATTGATATTAAAATTTTAGTTTTGATATAAAGGGTATAGTGTGGCAACATAAAAGTTTTGAATGAGTATTTACAAAGTATGTGATGCAGTGAAATTGAATTGAATTGAATTTTGGTGTAACAAATTTGACATTAGTTTCAATGTGACAAATTGAACTGAATTTTGGTGTAACAAATTTGACTTCATTTTTAATGCAACAAAATTGAGTTGAATTTTGGTGTAACAAATTTGAATTTAGTTTCAATGCAACAAAATTAAATTGACTTTCTTTGGATGGAGCAGAAGTTGAAGCCATTAAGTCAATGAAACTCATAACAAAATAAATAAATAAACAATTAATGGGAAACGAAAACATTACTGATTTTTATTTTATTAAATTTACTAATTAAAAGAAATTTTTTTTTAAAAAAATCTCAATTAAAACTCAACCATCCAAATAATAATAATAATAGATAATTAAATTAGAATTTAGAAACTTAGTTGCATATATATATATATATATATATATATATATATATATATATATTTTACTAATTAAAAGAAAAATAAAAATAAATAAAAAAATCTCATTTAAATTTCAACGATCCAAATAATAATAATTGATAATTAAATTAGAATTTAGAAACTTAATTGCACAACTATCAAAATGTAACAACTACATGTGCAAACACCTTGGAGTTTCAAATTTTAATTAATGTATAGCAGATTTTCCCTCTATATTTCCAGGGAATGGCGTGGTATAAATGGACATCAAGCTGTACACAATTTCCTGTCCTGTCCATAGGCTCATGTCTCTATTTTTTTGTTACTTCTTTGTAGCTTTAGGCTCATCTCTCTATTTTTGTGTTGTTGTTGCTTCTATGTAGCTTTGGATTCTCTGAAGAAAAATTGAGATGAAGAAAAATTGAGATGGAGAATGGCGGGAGTTCTCGAGGAGTCGAATTGTGGTTTTATGCCCTCCTCTTTAGAAATGGTTGCAACGGTTTCTTGTTGGACTTTCACCCTATTTTTGGGTTGGGTCAGTGGCCTTTGTATGTTGCAGTGCTCATCGCTGTTGTTTTGGCCTCCTGGTTGATGTCGGGAGGCTGCGCGTGGGCCGGAAGACATAGGAGGTCTGGCCACTTGGCCATTCCTGGTCCCAAAGGATGGCCCATTATCAGAGGTCTACTAGACATGAGCATCGGTATCGCTCACCACAACCTCAAATATCTGGCTCGTCTTCATAGCACCAAGAAGCTTATGGCCTTTAGCTTAGGCTCCACGCCCGCCGTTATTAAATCAGATCCTGAAGTGGCCCGAGAGCTGCTCAAATTCCCTCATTTCACCAACACACCCCTCAAGAAATCTGCGCAACAGTTGTTGTTAGGGCAGGCCATTAGCTTCACACCCAATGGGGATTACTGGAGGCTCCTGAGGATAATTTTCTCCTACGCATCTCTTTTCTCCGCGCAGAATCGCTGCCCATGAGCCTGGTTGCCAGGTTGATGCTCTGGGAATGCTTATCGATATCCAAAAGGAATGTGAATCTAACGGGGTTGTTAGGGTTCGACCACACTTGCAAAGGGCTACACTGAACCATATTATGGGAAGCGTCTTTAGAAGGAGGTTCGATATGTCATGTAGTTGTCAAGAAGTGAAGGAGTTGCGGGAGATGGTGGATGAGGGTTCCCAGCTATTGGGAGCGTTCAACTGTGACGATCATCTACCATGGTTGCGATCGCTGGACCCTCTTCGAATCCATGCTCGTTGCACCCGCTTGTTGCGGCGTGTGACAACTTTCGTTAGAAATATCATCGAAGAGCACCGACGTGCAGAGCGGAACAACGAAACCAGTGATAATATGAATCTGATTTTGTTGGCATTCTGCTGTCGTTGCATGGAGAAGATAAGCTAGATGAGGCGGATATGATCGTTGTTCTCTGGGTCTATTTTTGTATTTTCACACTCTGATCTGATATTCTATCTGTCTATTTTAGTTTTTTCGCTCTCGGATCTTTGTATTTTACTAGTTAACATGCAGGAACCGAAAATTATGAATGAGGTGAGTTTGGTTCCCTTTGGGGAAGGGAATTGACTAACTTTGGTTCTTTATGCATGCAGGAGGTGATTTTTCGTGGTACAAACACGATGGCTCTGCTGACGGAGTGGACCATGGAAAAACTGACGCTGAATCTGGATGCCCAGAATAAAGCTCAGGTAGAGTTGGACGCAGTAGTGGGGCGAGAGCGCAGCGTGAAGGATTCAGATATCCCTAAGCTGCCCTACGTCCAGGCTGTGGTAAAGGAGGCGTTGCGATTGCATCCACCTGGACCGATCCTGTCATGGGCACGTCTCTCCACTGAAGATGTCAACATCAACATAGCCGATGGAATGTGTACTGTTCCGGTGGGCACGACTGCCATGGTGAATATGTGGTCGATTACTCACGACCCCAACATTTGGGAATCACCTCATGAGTTCCGTCCGGAGAGGTTTGTGGTGTCAGAAATCATTTATTTGGTTCCATTCTCCTCTCTTTGGTAGGGTTATTATGTGGTTGAATGGATTTGGTATCTCCAGTTGGGTAATTATCAATTCCCTCTCCCTCGATTAAAAATTGAGTCCTCTGGGTCAAACTTGCCTTGATCCTATAGTTTTCTGCCCTCTCCCTCCCGTATGGTCTTTCCTTTCTATTTCCAAAAATGGGTTTGGAACGATGATTTGGTGCTACATACCCTCCATCCTAAATGTGTTCAAGCCACAACTTTATGGTCAGACAGTCCTTCTCGAGTTATTTATTAGTTCCATGTCCTCCTGATTATCTCAGGGTATATTTTATGTATATAAAATTTCATTTTCTCTCTCTCGTTACATTACACACGTTCTAGGTCTACTCCTATAATTAGGCAATCATGTTTTCTTTGGTCTTTATGGTTCTGTGGCAACGAATGCTGAGTCACCAAGGTAGTGCAACTAGTTCCTCTTCCCACGGTCGTTTGCTCTTTCGAAGGGAATCAATGGCCAATTTCTTTGATACGGTCACTCTTGAGGTTAGGAAGGAAATCCTCCTTGATTCAAAGAAGTTTGCATATCGGTCTTACTCCTCGGACCCAGAAATTGTAGGTGTTTCTTTAAAGAGGGTTTGAGATCCTGGTAGGTTTCAAAAGCACAAGCTTCACTTCCATCATTCTATCACGGTGCATCAGTGGATGGAAACCCTAATGTGGATGGTCCTTGGGGAGAAACAGGTTGAGAACTACAATTTCTTTTTTGTAGGGTAGGCAAACATCAAACGATCATTGGGAACATCCACTACAGTTTGGATGAATTTGTTACCTAGCTTTCCAGAGTCGAGAAATATGTTGTCTCAGTATCCAGTGCTAAATTAGAGGAGCCTAATGAAACTCCTGCAGTGATCAATGCGATACGACTCAATGTATCTCCTCTAGTTGTCTCTGCTCAATGGAACTCCTCACCCCTATCTCCTCTCATTATCTCCAACTAAATCAGAGACATGTATTGTAACTTTTCCTTATTTTCGGATGATGCTTGATGGTTTCTTTCAGTGACCCCGATAGCTGGTTATAACTTTATTTTAATCAAGCTCTATGTTTTTGTTTCCGGCAAATGTAGTTTTTAATTTTATATTGCGCTACAATGATTTTGTTTTTACTCATGTATGTCTCCATGGAAATATGGTATGCCTGAATGAAGTCTCTGTCACAGAAGACTCTTTTTTAGTAACTCAATAAATCGGTTGTACATGATGTAATCGGTTATGAATTAAATTGATTTTATGTACTGTGTTAAATATAAAATTATTAGTACATTAACATTGAAATATATAAATGAAAATATTTGAACATTATGTTGAAACTAATTAGAATGTCTTTTATTTAAAATTTATTCTAAATTATATAAATAATTATATTTTAATTTGAAAATATTAATATATTTTAATTACAATTAAAGTTATATTTTAGTTTTATAATTGTTTTATATTTTTATTGTATATTTTCTGGCAAGTGGCGTCTTTATTTGAAAACAACCCTGCTGGGTGTCTCGTGTCATAATCTGAGCCCTTCAATTTTTGTTAGACGATTGAATCGTCATCAGCCATCGATTTGAATGGTAACAGTTGCGAGGCGGTTGCGAGGCAGTTGCGTTTATCGGATTTTGGACTGGCCAAACTCAAACCTGTTGGAGATAAGACTCACGTTTCCACACGAGTAATGGGAACTTATGGATATTGTGCACCAGAGTATGTTATGACAGGCCAGCTAACTGTCAAGTCGGATGCGTATAGTTTCGGAGTGGTCTTGTTAGAGTTAATAACGGGGAGAAAAGCTATTGACAATTCGCGGTCAACAAAGGAGCAAAATCTTGTTTCTTGGGTTCTCGCTCGCTCTTTTATAATCCGACCGGTGTTACAATCTGACATACAACAAGCGTAGGCGCTCTGCACCTCGCTGTTGTAACAGAGTTCATCAGTATCTTTGTTTTGCTAATGCTTTAACAAATTTGTCAGCTTGAGATTACTATTGTTTCTTTTCTTTTGGTTGAGAAAATTTGGGGTGTTTTGATTCCTGGGAAGCTTTAGAACCTGGTTGTTTAC
Organism: Pinus albicaulis; assembly: GCA_034641835.2. NCBI lineage: Eukaryota > Viridiplantae > Streptophyta > Pinopsida > Pinales > Pinaceae > Pinus > Pinus albicaulis. The sequence goes on from JAXQQM020073694.1 coordinate 41,553, forward strand.
TGTTCATTTTTTCGTTGAGTGATGATACAGATAGATTGAGATCGAAGTCCTCCCATGAGAACAGGAGAGATGAACCTCGAGTGATGATACAGATAGATTGAGATCGAAGTCCTCCCATGAAAACAGGAAAGATGAACCTCTGAAGATGGGGAAACCGCATATTGCTAGGAAAACATTCATTTTTTTGAGAATTGGCTGCAACGACGAATAATTTTCGGTCTCAGTGTCTGTTGGGTGAAGGCAGAGTTTATAAAGGGAAGCTTGAGAGCACTGGTAAGGTGATTTCTAGATCCGTTTCTTTGTTGGTAGAAATTGTTAAGTTGGCAAGGATTTTAAGAGATCAATTCCTTTCTGTTAAAAATAACCAGAAAAATTGAAAATCATATTTTGACATGGAGGTTATGTTTACTGTATTTAGATTGTGGCTGTCAAGCAACTCGACAAGAATGGATTGCAGGGAAACAGGGAGTTCCTTGTTGAGGTTTTGACGTTGAGTCTTCTTCATCACCCATATCTTGTTAACCTTATTGGATATTGCGCTGATGGTGATCAGAGGCTATTGGTATACGAGTATATGCCATTGGGATCGCTGGAAAACCATCTCCATGGTATTTGTCTTGTCTAATTAGGGTGCTTTAATTTCTGTGAAATAATGCAGCCATTTGATATCGATAATATTTTACTGTACGAGGGATTTCATCCAAAGTTATCGGATTTTGGACTGGCCAAACTCAGACCTGTTGGAGATAAGACTCACGTTTCCCCACGAGTAATGGGAACTTATGGATATTGTGCAGTACCAGAGTATGTTATGACAGGCCAGCTAACTGTCAAGTCAGATGTGTACAGTTTCGGAGTGGTCTTGTTAGAGTTAATAACGGGGAGAAAAGCTATTGACAATTCGCGGTCAGCAAAGGAGCAAAATCTTGTTTTTTGGGTTCGTTAATTCCTCCAATTCAATGGTTTATTTCTCTTTAATTTTGTCTGGTCAACAAATACTCTGGTCATGAAGACTTGGGATTTGGAATATTATTCATGAACCATATATATGTTTGAAGGCCTGAATTAGTGCAATCATTCACAAGTGGCATTCCACTGAACTAGAATGCCCCTGAAGGCATGCAGCAAAGACAACTCACCATGCCTTCGGCTGACTTGATGCGTGTCATCAGAGTGAGCACAGAAGAGGCACTGGTGAGGATGGACCAGACAGAGCAGTCCATCACGGAGCTACAACAAGTAAATAAAGATATCAATATGCAACTCACAGTGGTCACAGCGGATCGAGATTCACAATTTCAGATGCGACAGTAGGTGGAAGTAGAGCTAGAGGCAGTCAGGGGATGATTAGAGCATATGTGGTCAGAGTTGTGGGTAACCAATCTGGACATACCAGAATAGAAAGGGTTGTTAATGGAAAACATCTCGGAACTACGCGGCCTAATAGTCAAGCAAGCCTAATGCAAGTTCTTTAAAAATATTCTCGACGTTCTTTTATGCTTTTAAAATTTTGGAATTTGAAATGACGATGTTAATTTTCCAGAAATTGCTAATCGCCATCACAAAGTTCTTTAAAAATATTCTTGACGTTCTTTTATATTTTTTAACAAAGTTCTTTATAAATATTCTCTACGTTCTTTTATGTTTTTCGAATTTTGGGGTTATATGCGAGCGTTTGAAAATAATTGGAACTCCTCCGAATATGGTTCTTTTTACATTAAAGTTGATCACGTTTATTCTGCATACAGTACACGACTATTATGTGTCTGTGTAATCGAATATTTTTGGTATTTTAGACTTGTAAAATGTACATACTTGTTTTTCTCAAGCTTGTTTAGCTTGTTTACACCTTTTTCACAGTTATATTTCATACTTAAATTTCCATCGTATTATGTGTTTCTCAAGCATTATGGGATTTGTGAGAATATTATTTGATAAATTTAACTCATGGTTATATTCCTTATAGTTAGGACAAAAGCTTAAAGAATTTAATTCACTTAATGTGAGAAAAAGTACTCAAAAGCTCCTTTTCCATTCAACAAATATAGTGTGATTCTATTTTTAGAATAACTGTTTTAAAAAAAATAAAATAATAGATATAGTATAAAATATATAAGCATATCAAAATATATATAATATAAAAATAATTAAAATGATATTTCTAAGAAAAGCCTCAGAACTTTTACTTGAAAAATTCAAATACTATTTCATTAAATTTATATGGGCATCGTGAACCACAATTAAAAAACAAAAAATAATAGATGTAATATAAAGTATATAAGCATATCAAAAAATATATAAGATAAAAATAATTTCAAAAAATATATAAGATAAAAATAATTAAAATGAAATTTCTAAAAAGAGGCTCAAAACTTTTACTTGAAAAATTCAAATACTATTTCATTCAAATTAACATTATTTGAAAAACAAATTAAGGGAAGGACCAATATTTTAAATTGAGAATGTTTATTCGAAAAACAAATTAAGGTTTCCATTCAACAAATATAGTGTGATTCTATTTTTAGAATAACTGTTTTAAAAAAAATAAAATAATAGATATAGTATAAAATATATAAGCATATCAAAATATATATAATATAAAAATAATTAAAATGATATTTCTAAGAAAAGCCTCAGAACTTTTACTTGAAAAATTCAAATACTATTTCATTAAATTTATATGGGCATCCTGAACCACAATTAAAAAACAAAAAATAATAGATGTAATATAAAGTATATAAGCATATCAAAAAATATATAAGATAAAAATAATTTCAAAAAATATATAAGATAAAAATAATTAAAATGAAATTTCTAAAAAGAGGCTCAAAACTTTTACTTGAAAAATTCAAATACTATTTCATTCAAATTAACATTATTTGAAAAACAAATTAAGGGAAGGACCAATATTTTAAATTGAGAATGTTTATTCGAAAAACAAATTAAGGGAAGGACCAATATTTTAAATTGAGAATGTTTATTTGAAAAACAAATTAAGGGAAGGACCAATATTTTAAATTGAGAATGTTTACACATGGATAAGACTCAAAAATGATTCGAGAAATATTTTAATGGAAGTGGAAAAAATAGTTGTGATATAGGTGAAATAAATGGAAAATCACAAGATTCTAAGAAATTTGGTCATTATAAATGTAATATATAGAAAAACTAAAACAATAAGTTTCCTTTTACAAATAAAATGGAGGTGGGGAACTTCACAACAATGTGCTTAGTGTAGTATGGTTTTTAGGTAAGAAATAAAAATAGCTCTAAGATAAATAATTCTACCAAACTTAATGTTTTATTGGGATATGGAAAGATAATTCAGTTTTAAGTGAAAGTAAAAAAAAATTGTAAAAATACAACAAGTTGAAGTGAGACACATTAGTGATGTCTTTTATGCTTATGTTTTGACATTACTGATGCCTTTTATGTTTATGTTTTAGCATATAACTCTCGAGCTGAGAAAGTTCCTAAGTTTCTACTACCTCTTCTTTCTTATATGTTATTCTTTCTTATACCACAACCTACGGCGTTTCCTTTGCAACATGTGGTGCAATTGCTAGTCTAAATTATTAGCGTATTTGAATGTAGATGATATTTATTTGAAAATTATATTAAAACTATATAATATTTATATATTTGAATGTTGAGCTATTAATGTATTTGGATTTGTAAAGTTATTTATTTGAAATTATATAAAAATTATATAACATTTTTTAATATAAAATCAAAGTGATATTTTGTTATTTTTTTTAAATATATATAATAATTTTAAATTAATATAAAAAAATTAATTTAAATATAAAATTATTAATGTGTTTACAAGACATTTATTTTTTGTTTTTTTAGGTTTAATAGAAAAGAGAATGATAATTTTGTATTTATATATAAATATTATAACTAATACATTCTGTAATACATAGCTATATTTTGAATAAAATTTCATGAGCTCTTTCATCTAGCAAGAGTAAAAATATAGGTATATACTTTATAAATCTCACCAACCAAGCAACATAATTTACTTGTCATACTTCCGGATGGGTGGTTGTGAAAGAAACATTAAGGTGATGGGATGGTCAAGAGGCATTATGTGAAGCCATATGCCAACCTTCCTTGAAAATGTCCTTCGGCGCATCTACAGAAAAGAGCATAGTTTAATGCATTTACCACCCGGCGCGCATCACAACCAAGCCTCCGAACCTTGAGACCACTCCACACGCTGCGACCTGGCCATGTCGTTTGCTCATATTTATGATGTTTTAATGCCAAGGATTTACGGTAGCACGGGGTCTTGTGTTAACAGGATGGAGAGCGATCATAGCTCCAGTAGACTTCCCAGGCCTGTAACGAGTTGCTTCTCCCCGGATACTTGGCTCTCTTCTGAGCGCACAGCTACAGGCAAAAGAACTACGCTCCACTACTGTTTGGAGCGAAGTGACAGTTTCCACTATTCCATTTCCGGCTATTGCATGCTTGCAACGGTGAATTGGCCATCGCAGTCGCCCCAGTCTCCTGCCCTGCTCTCGCACCCCCACTCTGCAGACTTGACAGAGAACATGCCGCGTCTTAGACACCGAATGAGGTGTAGAAGAGGATCCTCTCGGCGCCAAACGAGGTGTTCCCCCACCTCCTCCAGCACCTCTGCTGCGACTTCTCCAACTTCTGATAGCACTTCCAGAGCTAACAGGGGTCGTCTTCATCGTTCTGGGTGAAGCTTTCGCTTCCCTACACCTCTGAATTTTCCTGTTCACTCCCAAACTATACATTTCTCTTTCAACAGCTCTCTAAACTATCCAAGAGTCACTGCCTCCATCACGATTGCCTTTCAGGAAACTCCTCAGGACATGATTCCTAGTTCTGATCGGGGGGCTAGAAGCAATTCGGCAGCCCAGGCTCAGAGGCATAGTGCTGGCTGCTTGAATTTGCAGGATGTGGTAGCTAATGTCGACCAGGACGGCGCCAACAAAGGCGAGGTTGTTCAGCCTAGCTCGAAGCCGCACGAGAAGCAAACTGACACTGGTCACGCATAGGACGAGCAGCTCAATGAAATCCGGGAACTTGGGAATGATAGCAATCAACCGAGAAATGGAAATCAAGAGAGCGAGGTAAAGGGTCCCTCTGCTACTGGGAAGGTGATTCATTCAATTGAGGACCTGTACACGGAAGAAAAAGAACCGGATGCCCTCTGGAGCAGGGTTGTTGAAGAAGCACCTGACGAGTAGAGCCTCTCTCCTTTTCTAGTTTTTTGCTCTATCTCTGTCAGTAATTAAGAGAATGTTCATGTTTGTTATAATGTTCAGGTTTAGGTTTTGGGTTCTGTCAAATATGATATGTATAATCAGAACTAACGGCTTCCCCTGTGTGGGATTTTTCTGGAAAACACTCAGCACTGGTTTCCCTCGGGGAGGGCAGTGCTCAACAATGATATTTTGTTTAAAATGCCTCTAAATCGGGCATGGTTCTGGTTGAGACCTGATGTACATGTTTTTTTCTGATAAATAGATTACGCTTACTTAGGAAAAAAAAAATTTACTTGTCATACTATAATTATTTGATAATAACAAAAAACCCATAATTTACGTGTCATACTATAACTATTTGATAATAAAATCACTCATAAACCTACAATGCCAATTCATTTAGCTCTAAGGAATAAGAGAGGTTCCTAATTCAACTATTGATTTTTAAATCTCCCAATCTTAATTTACACCCTTCAACACATAAAATTTATTGAGGTCATTGAGAACATGGAAATATACTATTGAGGAAAAGTCTTCCTTTAGTTCCCTAATTATTTTCATAAGAAATTATAGTGTTTTGTTCCTAAGATGGGAACATTTTACCAAAAGATAAATGAGGAGGGTGTCTCCAAAAAATGTGAGAGAAGCTACCCTACTTTATTTGGCTAATGGAATCCCCTAATAGAGGGCATAAGCTTCTTTGTGGTTGTTTGTCATTCATCCTAAGCCCGTTGAATACTCTGCAACTTTAAAATCCTCAAAACCATAGAAACATTTCCTCTCTATATTCCCCTCCTACTACTCCTACCTTTTATATATATATATATATATATATATATATATATAATTTTAAAACTATATTAAAAAAGTGAAATTATATCAATATAAAACTATATTAATATAATTTTTATTTTAATTTAAAGTGTAATTTTTATATAATTTGAATAATTTTATATTTATTTATGTATTTGAACTATAGTTTTTTAATATATTATTTTCAATGGTTTTATTATATTTTATGTTTTTATATAGATATGAACTTTCCCCAAGGGAGTCCAAGAGCCGCCAATAGCATCTCATTAGTGGATAGATCTTTCTTTTTCACAAGCAGGTACAAATATCACATCTCATTAGTGGGTAGATCTTTTCATTTTACAAGCAGATTGACTAAGTAGGTTGAGTGCACCCTAGGCCCAATCTAGTAAAAAAAAAATGATATTAAAATTTTGATTTGATATCGTGGCCTTAGTGTGGCATCCTAAAAGTTTGGAATTCAATATTTACAAAGTATTTGATGCAAATAATTTCAATTGAATTTTGATGTAGCAAATTTGACTTCAATTTCAATGAGAAAAAATTGAATTGACTTTCTTTTAATGGAACAAAAAGTTAGAAAAACTAAGCACATGATGCAAAAAAATCAATAATAATAAAAAAGTGGTAAAGCAAAAGACAATTAATGGGTAGAGAGGACATATAAAAAAAAGAAACTCTCAATTAAATCTACTTAATAATACTATATGATTAAATTATAATTCTTGAAAGTCCCTTGCACAACTATCAACATATAACTACATGTGCATGCATAAGGAGTTGCAATTTTCTATTAATGTTTAGCAAATTTTTTCCGCACTATTTTAATGGAATGGAATGACATCTCTCCAACTATAAATCCACATCAAACATGCCACATTTTCTTGTGCATACACTCATCTCTCTGGTTTTGTTATTTCTTTTTTGTAGCTTTGGTTTTTCTATTTAGCATCTATTCTTGAGATGAAAAATCAAGTCATCAAACTATGTAAATGTAAAATTTATTTTAAAATATTTTATATAATTTTATTTTATATTTACCTATTTCTTTTGTAAAATCTATTTAAAATCTTACCATAAAAATATTTAAATGTAAATATTTTATCAATATAAAATTATTAATACTTTAATATCAAAAAATATAATTGCTAAGTTGAAACTATTTAGAACCATTTTATATAAAATTAATTTTAAATTATATTATGATTTGAAGATATTAATATATTTAAGTCATAATTAAAAATATATTTTTTTATTATATATAAATATATTATGATTTAATTTAAAAAATATAAATATTCAAATTTCAAACTGTTATCGTAGAAAGTAATATTATATATATGAGAATTAGAAAAAAAAAAAAGAAAATATATATATATATATATATATATATATATATATGGGGTTTGAATATATATTAATTTGAATATTTTAAGTTTATGTATTTGAAGTATAATTTATGAATATATTATTTTTTATGGTGTGATTATAGTAATGTTAAAATTTTAGCTTTGATATTAAGGAGTTTAGTTTTGCCATAAATGTTTTGAATTGAGTTATTAAAAAAATAAAAGCATGTGATACCGCTAAATTGAATTAAATTATAGTGTAATAAATTTGATTTCAATTTCAATAAGTATAACAAATTTAACTTCATTTTCAATGCAACACAATTAAATTAAATTAAATTGAATTAAATTTTGATGTAATAAATGTGACTTCAGTTTCAATGCAATAAAGTTGAATTGATTTATTATGGCTAATGCAATAAAGTTGAATTGATTTATTTGTGCGTAGCCATAGTTAAAACCAGGGATTTAATATATTTCTTCTATCCATTGGAATTCATTTCACGGATCACCTCCGCATAATGGGTTTTCTGCTATTATCTTTCAGCACACTCTTTTCTTTACAATTTGCGGAAGCCAGGGTTCTACAGCATAATTCCGTTCATCTCGATGCCGTGGCCGTGGCTTCCTCCACGCCTGGAGGCCATCTGACAAACTACAAGGAGTCGGAGTCCATTCCCACTAGCAACTCTGAGAAAAAAGCAACACCAGGAGTTGCCAATGTCTCCAAGGCGCGGGAAGGTATCAAATAAGTCGCACCAATCGAAGGCAACGTCGAGATCCTTCACGAGATGCTGAATTCAGAGAGCAGCCCTGGAGTTGGGCACATGAGCGTCAATATTCTGTCGTCCTCGAGAAATAGCCCTGGCGTGGGGCACTGGCAGAAATCTAAAACCAAATATTCCTCTTCTCCGGATAGAACAACACCCAACAATGTCTTGTCCTCGGATCCGAGCCCAGGAGTTGGTAATGCCCATACAAGTGGTATTGCCGGCAGTCAATTAGAGTTGGGAACCTTCAACAAACTGCCTTCGGGGCCAAGCCCATGAGTGGGGCACAAGGTCATCAATGGCAGCACTGAGGTGGCCCGAGAGTTGGAGTCAAAGAAAAGTGCAATGATAATTAACGAACTGCCCTCAGGCCCAAGTTCAGGAGTAGGCCATTCAGCTAACGACAGGCGAAATTTGATGGAGAAGATCAATATAGAGTCAGAATCCATGAAGAAAACTGAACTCACCCAGGAGGAGTCATATTCGAAAAGGAAAAGCGCAATGATTATGAATATGCTGCTCTCTGGGGCCAAGTCCAGGAGTAGGAAATTTGGCTACCAATGGGTGTAATACAATGGAGAAGAGCAATATACTATTTAGGAATGGAGCTATTTTAGAACATGGAAATATACTATTTAGGAAATAATTTCTTCTACTTCCCTAATTATTTATTTCATAACGGTTTATAATATTTTGGGTTTATGATGGGAGCATTTTATCATAAAGAGAGAGTAAAAAAAAAATGTCATTGAAGATATTTTATTTTTTTTATTAATATAATTTTTTAATGGAGAGTATAAGCTTCAATGTGGTTGTTTGTGATATATCCTAAGCTCATGAATATTATGTAATTTTAACTTCTCAAAGTCATAAAACAATGTCTAATTTTAACTTCTCAAAGTCATAAAACAATGTCTCCTCTATGTTTCATCTTACTACTCTTATTTTATTTTATATTTATATATTACTAATATATATATGTTGTTTATTTTAAAACTATATTAAAAAAGATAGAATTATATCAATATAAAACTATATTAATATAATTTTTATTTTCATTTAAAGTGCGTTTTTTTATATAATTTGAATAATTTTATATTTAATTATGTATTATGCGGAGCTATTCACATTAATCAGAAAACGTATATTACAAAAAGACTCACCTTGGCTAAGAGCACAGGATCAATCTCATACTCAGGGATCTGGGAACAGGGGAATCGAGACTGAGTAGGGAGACCGAAAACTGAGAAGCATAAAGAAAAACAGTGAGCGCATAGGCTTGAATTAACAGAAACCTGAGAAGCATGCCAAAAACAAGAGAGAAGCAGAGAACTAGAGGCTCGAGGGGGGCGGCACTCGATCTTCATCGTTGAAAAAGTCATCAATGTTGATCGGTCTTTCGGGATTACCTTCCTCTAGGTCAAAGCTGGGGCGTTGAGATGGACTGACCTCGAGAGAAGAGCCCCTAGAAGGGGCCTCGGCTTTAACCCTGAGATTGGTCTCGTCGATTTTCTGATGAAGCATCGATTTCCTTTTCAGCAGCTCATAATGTGGTGAAGAGCTGTCAACAAATCTCAAATGGTGAACCGTCTTGAAATAAGTTTCAAACTTGTCCGAGAAAGCTTGGATCTTTTTCTCAATCTGCCTGCTAACTCTAGTTTGCTCCTGGAGCGCCAGAGAAAGAAGAGTTTTCGTGTGCCAGTGAAGGGGTATGGCGTGAGTGTAAAGGTTTTTCCTGCTTCTTGTTAAACCCGGGTCCCGAATGCATTGGAATCATGGTCCATAGTCTCGGTCGGGGTGGCCTGACGACGAGCTGCCGCTGCAGTTTCCAGATCATTCAGTATTTCCCTTGCAGGCACCGAGGTATTGTCCATGTAATGACGAGCAGCATTACAAGCCAGAGTCTCCGCCCGAGTGACAGGGTGATGGGAGGGGTTCTCCCATTGGGTAGTGCAGCTACGCTGAATGGGAGTAGGAGGATGCCTGCGGCAAGGGGCCATGGAATGAGGTAAAAACCACGAAGGGAAGAGAGAAAACTGTAGGCCCTACACTTGGAAGCCAAAGAAAATGATGCAAGAGGGCTAGAGGGAGATCAAGGAAGGGGAGCAGGAGGCCGAAAGGCTGCTGTGCAACTTCGCAAGGGGAAAGTAGAAACACATAGCGAAGTGAAGAAAAGAAGCCAGGTGAAGAGAATTTAAGGGCTTAGTCTCAAGCTAGCTAGCCACGGGAGAACGACTATGACACACACAAAAATCTTTAATGTTGTCATACGGGGAGTTAAGGTTGGGCATGGGAGCATGCGAAGGCGATCGAAACAAGGACTGGCCACCTCCCGAAACAATCAACAGAGCGCTAAATGAGTACATTGTCATCATTAGTTTGAGGGTCAGGCGACTGCGACATGACCCCTGCCTTGTGCAGGTCATTGTTGTTGATAATAAGACAGTCCTTCTTAACTTCGGGTGATTCGATTGCGTGCCAGTCGTGGGAGACTAGTCGATCTTGGGTTGTTACTCCTTGGCTGGCCATGTAGTCGGCCAGACTGTTGGCCTTTCTTCAAACTACATGAAACGATAGCCCCCTCCCTTCCATGATGCTGTCATAGATGTGATGGAGAATACGGTTGAGGTGCCAACTGTCAGAGACCTTATCCACACTTCAGCCCTGCTGCAATTTCCTGCATGCTTGGGTAGCAACCTTTGAATCTCCTTCGACCTGAAGGGTCCAATAGTTATTTTTCTTTGCAATGACCAAAACTTTGGCCAGTGCTTAGAGCTCAGCCACATTGTTCGTAGTATGCCCTAAATTTTCATAGTAAATCCACAAGATCGAACCTTGAAAATTGCGAAAAACTCCACCAAAGCCCGCTCGACCATAGTTGTTTTTGGATGCCCCGTCATAATTGAGTTTGAAAAAAAATTGGTCAGGAGGATGCCAGAATGTCAGGGGATTGGGATTGATAGAGAAAGAATGGGATGAGGAGTCAATTATGGGGGTAGGAAGATTAAGGAGAGAAAGGATTCTGCAATCAGCAGTGGAAGGAGGGTGAGGGGAATCAGGGAGCTTAGCAATGGAGGCAGATTCTCTCAAAGTTACCTTGATATTGTTAATAATTTGTTCTTCCTTGGAACCAAAGTTCTTGAATATTCGATAATTTCGCTCTTTCCAGAGAGCCGAGCAGATGATGCCCGGGAGAAGGTTCTAGGCCAGATTGATAAGAGGATGGCTTGAGAAGGTAGGGCGCTAGTTTTCCAGGGTGCTGTGAATGGAGTCAAAAGAGCAATTGGAGGCTTTGAAAACCAGTAGGAGCCAGGACCAAATGTTGGAAGCATAAGGGCAGGTGTTGAGGAGGTGGTTGGTCATTTCAGAATCAGAGATGCAGAGAATACAGACCGCGGGGCCTTTGAAACCTTTCTTTTGAAGGTTGTCCCATGTCAGAATTTTCTTGTGCGTTACAAGCCAGAGAAAGAGAGTGATCTTCGGCCAATGCTTCCTGCTCCAAAGATTTTTCCATCTGCTATCTGATTGAATAGAGGTAGGATTTTGCAAGATGTTGTAAGCTTCTTTGATGTTAAATTTCCCTGCAGGATTGGAGCCCCAACGAAGAATGTCTGGGCCATATTACTTTTTGAATTTGCTGATTGGTGAGCTCCTTAGCTAGAGAGTTTATAGAATGATGGAGATGGATGGGAAGAGAGTCTTTGAAATCCTCCCATTCCCTCCAATCAGAAATTTCTGTGGGTTTCCAATAGTCTTTTACTCTTCTTTTGTTTTTCTCTTCGAAATATTATTTTGCTGGCCTGAAAATCTCTTTATCGAGGATGGGGCTTTGTTCCCAAACATCTTCCCAAAACAGAGCGTGTTGACTATTTCCAGTCTCCCAGAAGCTGTGCTCTTGAATCAGCGATCTGTTTTCCCAAGCTTTATTCCACATGGGGGAACCTTTAAGGTTGCCCGAGAGCCTGATGAGAGAGGCCCAAGGGGTCATGGGGGCATACTTGGCCTTCCAAAGCATAGCCTAGTTGGTGGAGGGGTTAGTTATCCAGCGCCACCAAGTTTTTTCCCCCATGGCCCTACCTAGGAGATCAGGATCTTTAAGGCCCAGACCTCCTTGGAGGGTGGGAGTGCAAACCTTTTCCCAGGCAACCAAAGCCCATTTACCTTTGATGGCTTTGACTTTCCAGAGGAAGTCCCGCTGAATAGTTTCGATCTGTCTTGAAATGGAACGAGGAGCCGCAATGGCCGAGAAAAGATACAGGGGCATGGCTTGAAGGATCGAACGAACTAGGATTAATTTTCCCACTAGATTGAGGGACCTAAAAGTCCAATTGGAGATTTTTTTCTTGAGTTTCGAAATAAGAGGCTCCCAATTCGAACAGGCCAAGGGCTTGTTAGTGAGGGGAACACCTAGATAATTTGATTGGAAGAGGCTTTTCTAGAAATACAGGACATGGGAAATATGATTTTGAACGGCCGCCAGGGTATTAAGGAAGAAGATTTTGGATTTGGCATGATTAAAATCTAATCTAGAGGCCAGGGAGAAATATTCCAGGATTTTTTTGAAAGAAAAGGCTTCTTTAATCGAAGGGCAACCTATGAGGAGCGTATCATCAAAAAACTATTGGCAACTTCAGGGAGGAAGCTGGGGATAGAGTTGAAGGCCAAAGATAAGACCGCTGGAGGAGGTAGCTAAAAAGGATCGACCCAACCCTTCTGCTAAAATGATAAAGAGGAAAGGAGATAGAGGATCCCCTTATCTGATGCCTCTCGAAGGATTGATGATCGAGGTGGGGGATCCATTAAGGAGGATGGAGAAGAAGGCGCCAGAAAAAAGGGCCATGATCCACCTGATGATCTCTTTGTTGAACCCGAAATTTGCGAGCGTAAGTTTGATATAGTTCCAGTTGATCTTATCAAAAGCTTTTGACATATCCAGTTGGATTAGCATCCCTGGTTTGCCTTGGTCTTTGAGCATGTGGATGATTTCCTGAGAGAGAATGATGTTGTCCAAGATCTGCCGGCCCTCCACATATCCTGTTTGGTTTGCAGAAATAAGGAGAGGCAGGAGAGGTTTCATACGATTGGCCATAAATTTTGATATGATCTTGTAGATGACATTGCAAAGAGAAATGGGCCGAAACTAATCAAGGGAATCTGCTCTTTCAGATTTGGAAATGAGAGCCAGGAAAGTTGCGTTGAGAGAGGGAAAAATGGATTTTTTTCATTCTAGATTCTTCCACTAGATCATAGATTGAGTCCTTTATAGTGTTCTAGTAGGCTTTGTAGAAATCGATGGTGAAGCCATCATGCCCAGGGGCTTTTCCATTCGGAATTGACTGAACTGATTCTTCCAATTCCTCCATGGTTATCTTTTTTAACAACATTTGATTGTGTTCTTTGGTTAATATGGTCGGGATATGATTGGTGATTTTCCTGATATGTTCTTCACGGTCCTGGTTGCTTTCAGTAAGGATGCCTATGAAATATTGGTGAAGTTCTTCCTCTATTTGCTGATGAGTGTCCTGTAGCTGCCCTTGGTCATTCTTGAGGTTGAGGATCCTGTTATCTTTCCTGTGTTGGATCATAGATTTATGGAAGAAGGATGTGTTTATCTCCCCATCCTTGAGCCATTAGATCCTTGATTTTTGTCGCCAAAGAGTTTCTTCCTGAGTTACCCAAACCTTCCAATCTCTCTGGAACTCCCTTTTTGTTTGTTTGGTTTTCTTTGTAGTCTCATTTTGAATGATTGTTTTTTGTAATGATTTTAACTTTGACTCTATGGTCTTTTTCTCCGTAGTGATATCTCCAAAGGTTTCTTGATTCCATTTTTTTAGTTCTTGCTTGATGAACTTAAGTTTTTGTTGGAAACCATTCATCTTGCTCCCCTGAAGGGGAGATATTTTGTCCACCATTCTTTGATTTTATCTTGGAATTTTGGGTGGGAAATCTAGAAGGCTTCAAACCTGAAGGGCACATTTTTTGGGCGCATCGAGATCTGGAAGGTTAGGACGATTGGCCAATGATAAGATCCAGCCTGTGGAGCAATAATAGCCTCCGTTTCCATGGAGGAGAGCAATAGATATTCAGAGAGAAGAAAATGATCTAGTCTAGAGGCTATCTAACGCTCTCCACGTCTTCTGTTGGTCCAAGTGTGGATGCCTTTTTTGGTGGGGGTATCAATGAAGCTTAGATCCTCTATCATGCTTTGGAAAGTTTGAGGGTTCGAATCAAGACATCGGATACCACCCCTTTTTTCATTCAAATTTAGGATCATATTAAAATCTCCCGCTAGGATCTGGAGCTTGTGATCCAGAGTCCAGAGAATTTTTTTAAGATGATTGAGCCATGCAAGAAGCTCTCTAATGGTATGAGGACCATAAACATTGGTGATACATATCTTCTCTTTGGTACCTATGATTTGGAGAATTATGGTGAGGGCATGCCTAGATGCAAAGGAATCAATCAAATGAAACCTTGAGTCTTTCCAAAAAGTGGCGATACCACCCGCAGTGCCTGTTGGAGCAACGACCACATGACTGTACTGCTTCTTGAAGCAGGCCTGCTGAATGTTCATCATTTATATCAAGCCGCTTTTAGTCTCTTGCAACATTAGAATGTTTATCTTCCCTGAGATTATTTTGGATTTGAGAATCCTTTTTTTTTGTAGGGCTATTGAGTCCCCTAATATTCCAGGATGTGCAGTTCATAATAAAAATTTGGGAGTGAGAGAAAGAACCTTTACGTTTCCCGCATTGATTAGGCTTAGTCCCAACACTTGGAGTTGTTGTCCATTCATTTTTTGACCCCTTCTTTTTGGTTGTCCCTTGGTGATTTGGTTATTGGCCTTGAGAGTCACTTTTATGCCCCCACCTTGGTTTTTCCCTCCCTTGCTCTGGTGCTCTCTTAGCTTTTGATAATTATGTTGCATAGAGTATGCCTCTTCTATTCGCTTGAGGTGGTCTTCTGATATATCCTCGAATCCTTGAGGTCCACTCCTTTGAAAGCTTTTGTAGATCCATCCCCATTAGGATTTCCTCTATGGATTTTTCCTTTGATGTGGGGAGATCCTGTAAGTAGTCCATTTCTATTTCTTCCTGTGATTCCTGTGTTGTTGCTGAAAGGTTGATGGTGTTCTCCATATCTATGTCCATTTCCTTGTGCTGTTCCTGGGTCTGTTCTATGCAGTTGCTAGTTTGTCCATTTTCCTCTGTTGTTAGTGAGAGTATTTCATACCTATTTTGTGTTGCATGCCTGGGGGTTTCCTTTCCTCCATTATTCCTTCTTCCTTGCTTGTTTTTGTGAGTAACTTTGATGAAACCCTGTTCATCCCTAGCCCCTATTGGGTTCTCTTGTGGGGGTGGTTTATTTTGAAGGCAGTCTCTAAAGAGATGACAGTGCTCGTGGCATTTTAGGCATCGGAAAGGAATATGCTCGTAATCGACCGTTTGGGTCCATGTTTCGTCCCTAAATTTAAAAATGATGGCTTCGGGTAAAGCTCCAGAAACATCAATATATGCACAGATATGGGCATATGAGATGTAATGACCATTCCTAGTACCTTCTGACATTTTGATGTATTCTCCCAATCCGTTTCCAATGGCTTGGAGCACTGAAGGTGCCCAGTAGTCTGTAGGGAGAGAGTATAGTCTAATCCATACAAGAACACATGTGAAGTCTTCTTTTTCAGGCATGAATTTCTCCTTCTAGAATCTCATGTATAGGCTGACCGAGTTGAAGAAATACGACCCTCCTTTGAATATGCAATCCTTATCCTCCAGAAGATCAAAAACTACTATAAAGAAACCCTTAGAACTGAGCTGAAGTTCTATGGCCCCTTTAGGGTTCCATTTGGCCTGTATCCAACCTTTCAGAGCTCTTTCAGAGGGCCAGATGCCCATAAATTTACATATAACTGCATGTTCCTTCATGTACTCTCTGTAAACCTCTATGTCTGTTTCTTGAATGATTATTTCTAGGATTTTTTCTACTTTTGGATGACAGGCCTTCGGTGATTGAAACTTGTCCTGATCTGTCACTGTGGCTTCCGAGCTGGGGCTGTCAGGGTTTTTGTCAGATGAGCAGGGGTGTAGCTGCATTGCCTAGCTTAACGTTCCCTCCCTTGTCAGATGCTTCCTGCTAAGAGCCTTTGACAGTTTTTTCTTTTCCATGATTTGGAGAACAGGGGCGAAGTTCCTAATCCGAGCGAGGAACGACAGAAGATGAGATAAGATGCGTGAAAAAGGAAGTGTTAAGTGCGAGGGAGGAGCCCACGACCTGATCTTTCAAAGATTGGCCCACAAGAGGGACCGCTTGCTCCATGGACGGTGTGCTAAGAAAGCATCTAGGGGAATGTGGTGGGAAGCCAAACTGCGAGGGCAGAGCCCGCAGAAGCCCACAGCAGGAACATAGGATCCTAAGGTTAGGTCATGCACCAGAGCGGGAGCCAAAAAATTCGGTCGATTAGGATTGAGAATTATTCAGCATGCCATAGTTGGTCCTCAAAGGTTGTTAATAATAATAACGATCTTATTTTCTAAAGTTTTATTATAGTTTATGTTTCTATATAGATATGAAATTTCTCCACCGACTCCAAGAACCACGTATAAATATAGCCAATAGCATTGCATTAGTGGGTAGATCTTTCCATTTTACATGCAGGTTGAATAAGTAGGTTGACTGCAGCCTAGGCCCAACCTAGTAAAAAAAATGATATTAAAATTTTAGCCTTGATATCAAGTATTTTAGTTTGGAATTCAATATTTACAAAGTATTTGATGCAATGAATTTCAATTGAATTTTGATGTAGCAAATTTGACTTCAATTTCAATGCCACAAATTTGAATTGAATTTCTTTTAATGCAACAAAAATCACAACAGTTAGAGAAACTAAGCTCATGATGCAACATAACTAATTGTAAAAGAAAAGTGGTAAAGAAAAATACAATTGATGGGAAGCCAAGAACATATATATAAACCTCTCAATTAAATCTACCTAATAATAATTTATGATTAAATTGTAATTCTTGAAACTCCTTTGCACAACTATCAAGATATAACTCCATGTGAATGCATAGGGAGTTGCAATTTTCAATTAATGTTTAGAATATTTTTTCGCTCTCTATTTTCATGGAATGGAATGACATCCCTCCAACTATAAATCCACATTAAATGTGCCACATTTTGGTGTGCGTACACTCATATTTCTGATTTTGTTGTTGCTTTTTTGTAGCTTTGATTTCTCTATTTGGCATCTATTTTTGAGATGAAAAATAAAGCCATTAAACTATATAAATGTAAAATTTATTTTAAAATTTTTTATATAACTTTATTTTATATTTACCTAAATTTTTAATAAAAATTATTTAAAATCATACAACAAAAAAATATTTAAATGTGAATATTATATTAATATAAAATTAGTAATATATTTAATATCAAAAATATAATTGCTAAGTTAAAACTATTTAGAACCCTTTTATATAAAATTAATTTTAAATTATATTATCATTTGAAAATATTACTATATTTAAGTCATAATTAAAGATATATTTTTTATTATATATATTTTATGGTAATATATTATAGTCATAAGGAAAGATATATATATCTTTTATTATATATATTTTATGGTTTAATTTAAAAAAATATAAATGTTCAAATTTGAAACTGTTAGTGTAGAAAGTAATATTATATATATGAGAATTAGAAAAAAGTATATTTAAAAAAAGAATATATATATATATATATATATATATATATAATTTGAATAACTTTTAGTTTTATGTATTTGAAGTACAATTTATGAATATATTAGTTTTACTATGTTATTATAGCTTCAATATGATACCAAATTGATATTAAAATTTAGTTTTGATATCAAGGGGCCTAGTTTGGCAACATACAAGTTTTGAATTGAGTATTTACAAAGCATGTGATGCACCAAAATTGAATTGAATTTTGGTGTAACAAATTTGACTTCATTTTCAATGTAAAAAATTTAATTGAATTTTGGTATAATAATTTTGAATTCAGTTTCAATGCAACAAAATTAAATTGATTTTTTTGCATCAAAAGTTGAAGCCATTAGGCCAACTAAGTTCATAATGCAAGAAAATAAGAAATAGACAATTGATGGGAAGCTAACACATAGTTGATTTTTATTTTATTAAATTTATTAATTAAGAAAAATAAAATCTCAATCAAATCTCAACCATCCAAGTAATAATAATAATAATAATAATAAATGATAATTAAATTAGAATTCAGAAACATGGCTGCACAACTATCAAGATGTTACTACATGTACATACACCTCGAGTTGCAACTTTTAATTAAATTTTGGACACCTGGAATGGCATTATATAAATGGACATCAAACCATACACATTTTCATGTCCTGTCCATAGGCTCATCCCTCTGTTTTTTTGTTGCTTCTCTGTAGCTTTGGTTTGTCTAAAGAAAAATTGAGATGGAGAATAACAGGACTTCTGGAGGAGGCGAATGGTGGTTTTATGCCCTCCTCTTTATAAATGGTTGTAGCGGTTGTTGTTAGACTCTCACTTTATTTTTGGGTTGGTTCCATTGCCTTTGTATATTGCAGTGCTCATCATTATTGTTTTGGCCTCTCGAAGGCTACGCGTGTGTCAGAAGACACATGAGGCCTGGCCACTTGCCCATTCCTGGTCCCAAAGGATGGCCCATTATCGAAAGTCTATTGGACATGAGCATCAGTCTCGCTGACCGCAAGCTCGAATATTTGGTTCGTCTTCATGGCACCAAGAAACTTATGGCCTTTACCTTAGGCTCCAAGCCCGCAATTATTACATCAGATCCTAAAGTGGCCTGAGAGATTCTCAACTCCCCTCATTTCGCCAACAAAAACCTCAAGTAATTTGGACAACAATTATTTTTTGGGCAGGCCATTGGCTTCGCACCCAATGGGGGTTACTGGGGGTTTTTGAGGAAAATTTATTTTATGCATCTCTTTTCCTCACACAGAATCGATACCCATGATCCTGGTCACCAATTTGATGCTCTAGGAATTCTTATCGATATCCAAAAGGAATGTGAGTCTAACATGGTTGTTAGGGTTCGACCACAATTGCAAAGGGTTGTGCTGAACAATATAATGAAAAATTTCTTTGGAAGGAGGTTTGATATGTCATGTAGTTGTGAAGAAGTGAAGGAGTTGCAGGAGATAGTGGATGAGGGTTTCTAGCTGTTGGGCGCGTTCAACTAGGTCAATCATCTACCATGGCTATGACCACTGGAACCTCTTTGAATCCATGCTCGTTGGGCCCGCTTGGTGCCACATTTGAGAGTTTTCATTAGAAATATCATACAAGAGCATTCATTATAAATATTCATACAAGAGCAAGAGGTGATCAATTTAATTTTTTTGACATTCTGCTATCATTACATGGAGAGGATAAGTTGGATGAGGAGGATATGATCGCTGTTCACTAGGTCTGTTTTTTTATTTTCACACTCTGATCTATCTCTGTATTTTTTCTTGGTTTACTTAACATATAAGAATTTCTCATTCGACTTTCGCTACTACTGCTCATGGGGAGAGAGTAATTTGGGGAAAATTTTAGAAAAATACCTATAGTCGTGAAAATTTATTCATTTAAAAGGGAGTTCATCATAGTCCACTTCTTGAACATAGGACCAACTATCCATACAAATATTGATCCCATATAGGAGGAGTTTTTTTAGAGATAGTTCCACATAGATCCTTGCACATGAAAATATCCCATCCTTTGACTCCATGTAGTTAATATACTTTCGCAATTATTCCCTATCAGTCAAATGGTTGCATCAGTCCAACAATGTAAGGGAAGTTATGGAAGTTTCACTCAAACAAAAAAAATGAAGGAACTTCAAAGTCTGGGTTGCAGTTAGGGCTCCATCAATCTAGGTAGAGACCTTGGGCTACCATGAAATAAGGACCACTTTTAAAATCTAAATCTCAATTTGAAATATTCTCAAAATAGAAATTATATAAACCCTTACCGCCCAAGGATGATATCACTTCTCCTTTGATTAGGGGCTTCCTATTTTTCTCAATCCATGTTGGAACTGAGTGTGGGGAGGGCCAAAGGCCCATGAACTGAACAATGAGGCCATGATCGACAAGTTGCAATGCATGGTTCTGAGCCTCAGGGGCCTTAATATTTGTCTTCAAAATTTCATCTGCCTTCTTCACAAACATAGAGGGACCTGAATTTTGAAATTTGGGCTCAGAGGCCATCACAAAGTTGAAAGAAACAATATCCCTCGCTAGGGAAGATTCTTGGGTCAGCTCATCCATGATAGGTTGTTTAGCTAGACCAAGAGAAGACACAACGGTTGAAAATGGGAGCAAAAACAGGGCAGAGTGGACAACTGCACTGTACGAGCACTCTATCCAATTTAAAAAATAAAAATGCAAAAATATTCCTAAAATTACATTTTAAAAGATAAAATATTTAAATTTGAAACTATCAATGTAAAAAAAAATATTATGTATATTTGAATGTTAAACTATTAATGTATTTTAATGCATAATGATATTTATTTTGAAATTATATTAAAATTAATAATTTTTTATATATTTGAATGTTAAATTATTAATGTATTTGAACGTGTAATGATATTATATTGAAATTATATTAAAATTATATAATTTTTTTAATATAAACTTAGAGTGGTATATTTTGTATATAAAATTATTTTAAATCAATGTAAAAAATATATATCTCCATATAACATTATTAATGTATTTATGAGAAATTTATTTTTTATCATATATATGGGTATATGTATTAAGAATTTTGTTTTTATATGCAAATATATGCTTAAATTACAATACATACAATTATAACTACATTTTGGAAAAACATAAGTATGAAAATATATTAATATAATTTTTATTTTAATTTACAGTGTGAATATTTTATAATTTGAATAATTCAATATTTATGTATTTGAGCTACAATTTTTAAATATATTATATGTTATGGTTTTATCATAGTTTATGTCTTTACATAAATACTAGTGGGAATTATAAAAAATATATATATATATATATTTGAATGTGATGTTATTAATATATTTTATATCAAAATATATAATAATAAAATATTTAACCATTATGTAAAAACTATATAAATTTTTTAAATATGAGACCAAATTAATATTAAAATTTTAACTTTGATAACAATTTGTTTAGTGTGGAAACATAAAAGCTTTGAATTCAATATTTACAAAATATTTGATGCAACCAATTTGAATTGAATTTAAGGAAAATTTGAGGATGATTTTTTTCTAAAGGTTTAGAAACCTTGGCAAATATTACTAGTCTCTAATATGCAAACTATAAAATCTTTGGTGATAGTTTTGAATTTTTTTTTTCAAATTCCTAATGATTTTACATAGCCTTTACAAAATATTGGTGATTTTTAGGATAAAATAATTTTATAGTATAAAATTTCAGCGAATTAGTTTTACAAAAAAATTGAAATTAACTAATGTTTTTTTTTGTTAAAACCATGGAAAGCCCACTTGCCAAACAAATTTTACTTCAATTTCAATGAAACAAATTTTATTTGAATTTCTTTGAATTATCTAAAGAAATTTCATGATGCAACAACAACAACTAAAGACGTGGTAAAAAAATACACAATTGATGGTAAGCCAAAAAAATATTTAAATTATTTTTATTAAAATTGTTAATTAAGAAAAAACAAAAAAGACATAAATTTCAATTAAATCCCCACCATCCACATGATAATAATTCACAATTAAAATAGAATTGTGGAAACTCCCTTGAGCAATTATCAATGTATAACTGAATGCGCATCCACTAGGAGTTGCAACTTTTAATTAATTTTTAGCTGCATTTTTCCCTCTATTTTCATGGAATGAATCCTTCCAACTATACATCCACATCAATCCCTCCACATTTCCATGTGCATACACTCATCTCTCTATTTTTTTCTTGCTTCTCTATAGCTTTGGTTTCTCTATTTTCCATCCATTTTTTAGATGGAAAATCTCGTCATAGGCTATATAAATGTTTAATATCCCAATCGATAAAAATTATCACAGATCTAGCACGCTTTAATATTTTGATTCATGTAAAATTATATTCTGATTCATGTAAACAAAGATACAAGAACAAGAACGCAAACGGGATCTAGAAATGCAACCATTTATTTATATTATTAGATGGAAACAAAGATACATTCTCATACAAATAAGAATGGATCCCCTGCAAATGGTATGCACAGCTCCTCGTTAAACACTAAACTAAGACACTGAAGAACCTTTGTGAATCATGATTGGATCCACCATACAAGTTCACCACGAGGTTTTTGTCTCATCCAACTAGAACTCACCACGCGAAGTTCTTAATAGAAAACAAAATAATATTGATAAACCTCAATGATCTCCAATGCCTAGATTATACTCCCTTTTATAGACTTGATGGAATTTCTAGAGACCTTATTTTATTATTTTCCCTTGAAATATGAAGGAAAATACCATGGGTTGATACCATGGGAAAATGCCATTGTAAATACCATGGACAAATTTCATCCATTTTTACCAGATCAAGAAAATGAATATTACAAATAATCTAGCCCAAATATTGCTTGCCCTCAAGAAATTTAATGTTATGCACAACACGAGCATTGATACCAAGATCCCATACGAACCAATGTGTTATTCCATACCTCCATTCTAAAATATCTTGAATGGATCCTTCAATACATGGATCCCAAACAATCCTCTAACCAATCCTTCCTTTGATAGATTCATCTAGATCCTAAACAATCCTCCAGCCAATCCTGACCCCATTGGATTCTCTTGGATCCCAATGCCACCTATGGGACCTGTGGGTTATGTTACCATCTCAGCCCTCGATCACTTCCCTTTCCAAAATTCTCAAGCTGCAATATTCCCTTGGCTGTGATTATCCTCCTAGGATTTAACCCATCAATAGAGTACCAACTCATAATCTCTCGCTAATCTATGCCTTGGGAAGGATGAATATCTACAAATCTACTATGTTGATGTTGCTCGATGTTAAATTCATGCTACTCTCCCCAATGTATAAAAGTGGGTTGGTAGTGTTTCAAGCCTTATCCGTGTACTCCTGTAGAGGGTTGCTCTGGAGCTCCCAATTGTACCCCTCTTGCTACCTTGTGAGGGACTTGAGTCATTCCTCAACAATAGACAACTTGGTCATTGATTCGGTACATACCCCTTTGAGCTCCTAAATTTTTCTATTCCCATATATGACAGTGTCTCAAAATTTCCGAATCTTCTTCTTGAACATCATAAGATATGTCTTAAAATGCATGATCCTTTCTCGAAATTCCTCTTCTCATAATTCTAGTGCCCTACTGAATGTCTTTATATTTGTCTGCACTGGATGCCCCATGACCAAAACTTCAAATTGAACCTTTGATTGACCCTCCAAAAATGGCTCAACCTATATATTATATTTTTCATGCTGCCCCACATGACCATTCTCATCATGTCAGTTTATTACTACTGACTCATCATTTAATTCTCCTTGAATGTCTTCTTCCTAGCCCTCTCCACATGTGAGGATAAGTTTTCCATCCTCTTTGGTTTTAAAACATCGATATACTAGTGGACTGATAGCTACACCTAATTTCCCATACTCTTTATGGATGTTCTCCGGGATATCTATAGACTCAATTACCACATCATCGAGAGGAATTACCTCTTTCCTTTCACCATTTAATTTTTCAAGCTGATTAATTATCATGAGCTTGTCTTGAAATTTTATCTGAAGATCATGGTGTTGCTGCTCACCGTCTGTACCTGACTGCTTGGATCCTTTATAGGTTCTCTTATGAAAACTGGTGAACCCAACTATGGATGAATGATATGAATAAGTCTCAAACGTTTCTGCCCTTGTTTCCTCCTTATAACTTGGACATGAATGGTTAAGGGCCCATGGTCCCTTGCATATAAAGCATAGTCCTCTCCTCCTTAGTTCATTATTGCTAGCTCCACCAATACTCAT
The DNA here is from genome assembly GCA_034641835.2 of Pinus albicaulis. Lineage (NCBI taxonomy): Eukaryota > Viridiplantae > Streptophyta > Pinopsida > Pinales > Pinaceae > Pinus > Pinus albicaulis. The sequence continues at coordinate 65,770 of JAXQQM020073694.1, forward strand.
GAACTCCTTCCTAGTTATCACCCTTCGGAGCAATTTTATGTTTTGATTGACCAACTTTTGGACTAGATCATAGACAACTCGTGATCCCTGTGGTTCTTTCCTCCAAAATTTGGATCTTAGTATCTTGCATATACTAACATCTCCTTCTAAGAATAGATATATAATATTTTTCATGCTTGTTTTGACATAGTTTGGATGAGGTAATGGAATTTTTGTTTAAAAGATTTGTATTAACTAAAAGATTAAGTCGTCGCATTCCAATTTCAACATAAAGGTGCCAAAACTTAACTGCACCACTTCTGATAAGTAGGAAGCATGACGTTATTCAACCCACGAAGGGCTTCTACTATCGGTTGTAGTATATTTCTCATGAGACCATTATTATAGGGCAGTAGTGGTGATGTTAGAGCTATGAACCTCCTAAGACAAGAAGAAATTGTGTCCATGCCTTCTTCACAATGATGTTCCCAAATTTTTGGTTGCATTAATGCAAGAATAGATGAATTGAGAGCCCAACTAAGTTTTTTCCATTATGGGTGCCCTACCTCCGAGAGACATGTGTCTAATTCCTCCAATTTATGAAGGTCTACGATTGACTTTTTTTCATTGCAATTCAGACCCAAGTGTGAAGAGCTTGGCTCCCTTTCCTTGTCCCTACTTCACTTCCCATGATTGTTTCTGGTACAAAATGACATGGAACCTTTTTGAGAATGGTTTCCTTCTTTGACCAAAATTTTGGTCCATGGAATTATTTTCGCGTAAAGGACCATATATTATTACTATTTGTTTGTAGGGTAGGTGGACATCAAACGATCCTTAGGGAATATCCACTACATTTTGGATGAATTTGTTACCTAGCTTTCAAGAGTTGAGAAATATTTTGTCTCAGTATCAAGCGCTAAATCAGAGGATCCTATACTGATCAATGCGATACGACTCAATGTATCTCCTCCAGTTGTATTTGCTCAGGGGAACTCCTCACCCCTATTTCTTGTCATTATCTCCAACTGAATTAGATACCTCTACTATAACTTTTGCTTCTTTTCGGATGATTGTTGATGGTTTATTTAAGTGACCGTGATAGCTCGTTATGGCAGTATTTTGATCAAGCCATATGTTTTTGTTTTCAATTAATGTAGCTTTTAGTTTTATGCTGACCTGCAATGATTTTGTTTTTAGTTTTTTAAAGGGATAAATTGTTGTTAAAATCCAATCTTTTACATGGTATCTTAGATGTACTCATGTTATGAAATAGTTTACTTGATGTATGCCTCCATGGGAATATGGTATGCATGAATGAAGTCTCTGTCACATGACATTGTCTTTTTAGTAACTCAATAAATCGGTTGTACATGACATATATATATATGATTTAACTTTATTTTATGTTTATCTAATTTTTCAGTAAATTTTTATTTACAGTTACAAAATATATTATTTGAGTTTGAAACGATTAAAAGTGTATAAAATATAAAATTATTAATACATTAACAATAAAACATATAAATGAGAATATTTGAACATTATGTTGAAACCATCTAGAATGAATTTTTATATAAATTTTATTCTAAATTATATAAATAATTATATTTTAACTTGAAAATATTAATATATTTGAATTAAAATTAAAGTTATATTTTTAGTTATATAATTGTTTTACATTTTTTTAATTGTATATCCTAAACTATTACCATATTTGAATGTAAATGATATTTATTTGAAAATTATATTAAAATTATATAATATTTATATATTTAATATTGAACTATTAATGCATATTTGGATTTGTAAAGATTTTATTTGAAATTATATAAAAGTTATATAACATTTTTTAATATAAAATCAAAATGATATATATGCTTTTTGAAATATATATAATAATTTTAAATTAATATAAAAATTTAAATTTAATTATTAAATTATTAATGTGTTCCCATTGTATTTATTTTTTGTTTTTTTGGTTTTAATAGAAAAGAGAATGATAATTTTGTATTTATATATAAATATTATAGCTAATAGATTCTATAGTACATGGTTATATTTTGAATAAAATTTCATGAGCGGTTTTATCTAACAAAAATAAAAATATAGGCATATACCTTATAAATCTCACAAACCAAAGAACATAATTTATTTGTCATACTAAAATTATTTGATAATAACCAAAAAAGCATAATTTACATGTCATACTATAACTATTTGATAATAAAATCACTCATAATCCTACAATTCCATTTCATTTAGCTCTAAGGAATAAAAGATGGTCCTAATTCAACCTTTGATTTTTAAATATCCCAATCTTAATTTACACCATTCAGCACATAAGACCAGATGTTTATTGATGTCATTGAGAACATGGAAATATACTATTGAGGAAAAATCTTCCTCTACTTCCCTAATTATTTTCATAAGACATTATAATATTTTGTCTCTAGGATGGGAGCACCTTACCAAATACTAAATGAGGAGGGTGTCTCCAAAAAATGTGAGAGAAGCTACCCTATTTTCTTTGGCTAATGAAATCCTCTAGTAGAAGGCATAAGCTTCTTTGTGGTTGTTTGTCATTCATCCTAAGCCCCATGAATACTAACTTTAACTTCCTCAAAACCATAGAAAAATGTCCCCTCTATGTTCCCCTCCTACTACTCCTACTTTATTTTATATTTACATATATGTAATATATATATATATATATATATGAATGTTGTTTTTTTTAAAACTATATTAAAAAAGTGGAATTATATCAATATAAAACTATATTATATAATTTTATTTTAATTTAAAGTGTGATTTGTATATAATTTTCATAATTTTATATTTATTTACTTATTTGAATTATAGTTTTTTAATATATTATTTTCTATGGTTTTATTATAGTTTATGCTTCTATATAGATATGAACTTTCCCCAAGGGAGTTCAAGAACCTGAGCTTCTTTCCTTTTTACAAGCAGGTTGACTGAGTAGGTTGAGTGCACTCTAGGCCAAACCTAGTAAAAAATGTTATTAAAATTAGTGGGTAGATATTTCATTTTTACAAGCAGGTACAAATGTGGAAAATATCATCCCATTAGTGGGTAGATCTTTCCATTTTACAAGCAAGTTGACTAAGTAGGTTGAGTGCACCCTAGCCCGACTTAGTAAAAAAATGATATTAAAATCTTAGCTTTGATATCAAGACCTTAGTGTGACATCCTAAAAGTTTGGAATTCAATATTTACAAAGTATTTGATGAAAGAATTTCAATTTATTTTTGATATAGAAAATTTTACTTCAATTTCAATGAGAAAAAAGTGAATTGACTTTCTTTTAATGCAACAAAAATCACAATGGTTTGAAAAACTAAGCTCATGATGCAACAAAATTAATAGTAAAAAAAAAGTGGTAAAGAAAAATACAATTGATGAGAAGAGAAGGGAAAACATTAAAAAAACTTTTAATTAAATCTACTTAATAATAATATATAATCTACCTAATAATAATATATGATCAAATTATAATTCTTGAAACTCTCTTGCACAACTATCAACATATAACTGCATGTGCATGCATAAGATTTGCAATTTTCAATTAATATTTAGCAATTTTTTCCCTCTCTATTTTCATAGAACAGAATGACATCTTCCCAACTATAAATCCACATCAAACATGCCACATTTTCTTGTGCATCCACTCTTTTCTCTAGTTTTGTTATTGCCTTTTTGTAGCTTTGGTTTCTCTATTTGACATCTATTTTTGAGATGAAAAATCAAGCCATCAAATTATACAAATGTAAAATTTATTTTAAAATATTTTATATAAATTTATTTTATATTTACCTAATTTTTCAATAAAATTTATTTAAAATCATATAATAAAAATATTTAAATGTAAATATTATGTTAATATAAAATTATTAATACATTTAATATAAAAAAATTAATTGCTAAGTTGAAACCATTTAAAACCATATTATATAAATTTAATTTTAAATTATATTATCATTTGAAAATATTAATATATTTAAGTCATAATTAAAGATATATTTTTGATTCTATATATTTTATGGTTTAATTTAAAAAATATAAATATTCGAATTTGAACATGTTAGTGTAGAAAGTAATATTATATATATGAGAATTAGACAAAATTATATTTAAAAAAAAAGAATTATATAGATATAGATATATAGAGTTTGAATATTATATAACTTGAATAATTTTAAGTTTATGTATTTGAAGTATAATTTATGAATATATTACTTTTTATGGTGTTATTATAGTTTAAATATGACACTATATTGATAATAAAATTTTAGTTTTGATACCAAGGGTCTAGTTTGGCAACTTAAAAGTTTTGAATTGAGTATTTACAAGAATTGAATTTTGGTATAACAATATTGACTTTAATTGCAATGGAACAAAATTGAATTGAATTTTGGTGTAACAAATTTGCTTTCATTTTCAATGCAACAAAATTGAACTGAATTTTGGTGTAATAAATTTGACTTCAGTTTCAATGCAACAAAATTGAATAGATTTTATTTTTATGTAGCAAAAGTTGAAGCCATTAAGCCAACTAAGCTTATAATGCAAGAAAATAAGAAACATACAATTGATGGGAAGCTAAAAATAGTTGATTTTGCTTTTATTAAATCTATTAATTAAGGAAAAAAAATAGCAATTAAATCTTAGCCATCCAAGTAATAATAATTGATAATAAACTTAGAATTTAGAAACTTGGTTGCACAACTATCAAAATGTAACTACATGTGCACACACCTAGAGTTGCAACTTTTAAAAGTGAAGCACAATCAGTACAAGTCAAATTCAATTAAATCTTAACCATGCAAATAATAATAATAATTGATAGAATTCAAAAACGGAGTTGTCTTTGGTGCGAGTACAAGTCAAGCACAACGAGTACAAGTCAAATTCAATTAAATCTTAACCATCCAAGTAATAATAATAATTGATAGAATTTAGAAATTGAGTTGTCTTTGGTGCTTTTTTGGCGGATTTTTTGGGTTTAATTTTTCTAAAACCCTGTAGAAATTTATTGAAAATAGAGGTTTTATGGGTAATGTTGCACAATAGAGGTGCCTTAGAAGTTTTTTTTGGGTGTTGAATCCATAATTTTTTAGAGTATTAAATCCACATATACAATTAAAAAACAGTTTAAATACACAAATCAAAATTCAACCCCAAATATATATATATTTTTTTCTTCTAGATTCCAACACCAAAACTAAAAAAATCTAAAAAAAAGACCTTTCAAAAAATCCCACTAATAACAACTCCAGAAACTCAGTTGCGCAACTGTCAACATGTAAGTACATGTGCAGACCATTGATAAAATTCAGTACCTTGGTTGCACAACCATCAAGATGTAAGTATATGTGAAGACACCTGGAGTTGCAACTTTTACTTAATTTTTAGCTCCATTCGAGCGAGAACAAGTCAAGCACAGCGAGGCTTCCCCTCTGTTTCGCATTGCCGTACTCTAAACTGCCACAGGTATATATTGACGCCAACATACTCATCGGCCTTACCTCACACCTCTCGGTGGCTTTTCTCTGCAAGTTTCTCAAAATAGCGATAATCTGCAAGCTTCGCATTTCATAATTTTAGTGTTATTTCGCCTATCCATTGGAATTCATTTCAGGGATCACCTCCGCATAATGGGTTTTCTGCTGTTATTATTCACTACACTGTTTGCTTTACAATTTGCGGAAGCCAGGGTTCTGCAGCATAATTCCGTTCATCTCGATGCCGTGGCCGTGGCTTCTTCCACGCCTGGAGGCCATCTGACAAACTACAAGGGGTCGGAGTCCAATCCCAGTAGCAACTCTGTTAATAAAATTGCAGTAGAGCTTTTACAGAAAGAAGCAGCACCAGGAGTTGCCAGTGTCTCCAAGGCGCCGGAAGGTATCAAAGAAGTCGCACCAATCGAAGGCAACGTCGAGATCCTTCCCGAGATGCTGAATTCAGAGAACAGCCCTGGAGTTGGGCACATGAGCGTCAATATTCTGTCGTCCTCGAGAAATAGCCCTGGCGTGGGGCACTGGCAGAAATATAAAACCAAATATTCCTCTTCTCGTGGTAGAACAACTGCACCCAACAATGTCTTGTCCTCGGGTCCGAGTCCGGGAGTTGGTAATGCCCATACAAGTGGTATTGCCGGCAGTCAATCAGAGTTGGGAACCTTCAACAAACTGCCTTCGGGGCCAAGCCCGGGAGTGGGGCACAAGGTCATCAATGGCAACACTGAGTTGGCCCAAGAGTTGGAGTCAAAGACAAGCGCAATGATCATGAACAAACTGCCCTCATGCCCAAGTTCAGGAGTAGGCAATTCGGCTACCGACGGGCGAAATTTGATGGAGAAGATCAGTATAGAGTCAGAATCCATGAAGAAAACTGAACTCACCCAGGAGGAGTCAGATTCGAAAAGGAAGAGCGCAATGATTATGAATATACTGCCCTCTGTGCCAAGTCCAGGAGTCGGAAATTCGGCTACCAATGTGGGCAATACAATGGAGAAGAGCAATACACTCTTTAGGAATGGGGCTATTTTAGAACCTGGAAATATACTTTTTAGGAAAAATCTCCTCTACTTTCCTAGTCATTTTTATTAATTATTTTCATAAGGCTTTATAATATTTTGTTCTTAGGATGGGAGGGAGCATTATTTATGAAAATTTTTCTCCTTTTCTAATGATTTATAATATTTTGTTTTAGGATGGGAGCATTTTACCAAATGCTAAATAATAAAGAGGGAGTCTTCAAAAAAAAATGTGAGAGAAGACATTCTATTTTCTTTGAATAATGGAATATTTTAGTAAAGGATATAAGTTTTATTGTGGTTGTTTGTGATGCATTTTAAGCCCATGAATATTATGCAATTTTAATTTTCTCAAAGCGATAAAACAATGTCTCCTATGTCTTCCCCTCTCACCACTTCTACTTTATTTTACATTTATATATTAGTAATAGCTATACATATGAATGTTGTTTATTTTAATACTATATTAAAAAATTGGAATTATATCAAAATAAAACTATATTAATATAGTTTTTATTTTAATTTAGAGTGTGATTTTTATATAATTTGAATAATTCTATATTTATTTATGTATTTGAAGTATATTTTTTTAATATATTATTTTTTATGGTTTTATTATGGTTTATGTTTTTATTTAGATATGAAATTTCTCCACCAACTTTAAGAGTTTCATATAAATTTAGCTAATAGTATTCCATTAGTGGGTAGATCTTTCCATTTTACATGAAGGTTGAATGAGTAGGTTGACTATAGCCTAGGCCCAACCTAGTAAAAAAAAAATTTGATATTAAAATTTTAGCTTTGATATCAAGTATTTTAGTTTGGAATTCAATATTTACAAAGTATTTGATGCAACAAATTCAAATAAATTTTGATGTAGTAAATTTGACTTCAATTTCAATGCCACAATTTGGAATTGAATTTCTTTTAATGCAACAAAAATCACAACTGTTAGAGCAACTAAGCTCATGATGCAACAAAATTAATTGTAACAAAAAAGTGGTAAAGAAAAAGACAATGGATGGGAAGCCAATATTATATAACTGTAGTCTAAAAACCCATAGAATAATCCAGAAATTTAGGTATGATTATGAAAAAATTTGGTGAAGATTTTTGAAAATCTGGATTATAGTCGTTAAATTTCAGTATTTTGGGTGTCTTACGGGTTTTTGATGGTGATGAATCCATTTCCACCATCAAAAATACAATTAAACACTCCCACTACCTCATTTTTTGAAATTTTTTTACTGGGTTTCGGCAAAAAAAAAATATTCTGTTCCGTCACGTCACGTGGGTAGACAACTCTATAAACCTCTCAATTAAATCTACTTAATAATAATTTATGATTAAATTATAATTCTTGAAACTCCCTTGCACAACTATCAAGATATAACTACATGTGAATGCATAGAGAATTGAAATTTTCAATTAATGTTTAGCATTTTTTTTCCTCTCTATTTTCATGGAATGACATCCCTTCAGCGATAAATTTCCTGTGCATACATTAATATTTCTGATTTTGTTAGTGCCTTTTTGTAGCTTTGGTTTCTCTATTTAGCATCTCTATTTTTAACATGAAAAATGAAGCAATCAAAACTATACAAATGTAAAATTTATTTTAAAATATTTTATATAAATTTACTTTATGTTTACCTAATTTTTCAATAAAATTTATTTAAAATCATTAAAAAGAATATTTAAATGTGAAAATTATATTAATATAAAATTATTAATACATTTAATATAAAAAATATATATAATTACTAAGTTTTTAGAGCCATTTTATATAAAATAAAGTTAAATTATATTTTATTTTGAAAATATTAATGTATATACGTCATAATTAAAGATATGATTTATTATATATATTTTATGGTTAAATTAAAAATATATAAATATTCAAATTTGAGACTGATAGTTTGAAAGTAATATTATATATATATATATATATATATATATATATATATATATATATATATATATATATATATATATATATATATATATATATATTAAAATTTATGAATATATTATTTTTTTATGATGTTATTATAGTTTAAATATGACACTAAATTGATATTAAAATTTTAGTTTGGATATCAAGCGGTCTAGTTTGGAAACATAAAGTTTTGAAATGAGTATTTACAAAGTATGTGATGCACCTAAATTGAATTGAATTTTGGTGTAATAAATTTGATTTCACTTTCAATGGAACAAAACTGAATTGATTTTATTTGTATGCTGCAAAATTTGAAGCCATTAGGTCAACTATGCTAATAATGCAAGAAAATAAGAAATAGATAATTGATGGGAAGCTAAAACATAGTTGATTTTTCTTTTATTAAATTTATTAATTAAGGAAAAAAAATCTCAATTAAATTTCAACCATCCAAATAATAATAATAATAATAAAATTAGAATTCAGAAACTTGGTTGGTTGCACAACTATCAAGATGTAATTAGATGTGCAGAAAGTGGAGTTGTAACTTTTAATTAATTTTTAGACACCTAGAATAACATCATATAAATGGACATCAAGCCATACACATTTCATGTCCATAGGCTCATCTCTCTGTTTTATTGTTGCTTCTCTGTAGATTTGGTGTCTAAAGAAAAATTGAGATGCAGAATGGAAAGATTTCTCAAGGAGGCGAATAGTGGTTTTATTCCCTCCTCTCTAGAAATGGTTATAACAGTTTTTTGTTAGACTCTCATGCTATTTTTGGGTTGGGTCAGCTGGCTTTGTATATTGAAGTGCTCATCGATGTTTTTTTGGCCTTCGGGAGGCTACGCGTGGAACAGAAGATGCATGAGGTCTTGCCACTTTCCCATTCTTGATTCCTTGTCCCAAAGGATGGCCCATTATTGAAATTCTATTGGACATCAACATCGGTCTCGCTCACCGCTAGATCGAATATCTCGATCGTTTTCATCGCTCCAAGAAGTTTATGATCTTCACCTTAGGCTCCAACCCCGCCGTTATTACATCGGATCCTGAAGTGGCCCGAGAGATGCTCAACTCCCCTCATTTCGACAACTAAACCCTTAAGAAATTTGTGCAAAAGTTATTGTTTGGGCATGCCATTGGCTTCGCACCGAATGGGGATTAGTGGAGGCTGTTGAGGAGAATTTATTATACGCATCTCTTTTCTCCACAAAGAATGTCTTCCCATGAGCCTGGTCTCTAGCTTGAAGCTCTCAGAATGCTTATCAATATCCAAAAGGAATGTGAGTCTAACAGGGTTATTATGGTTCGACCACACTTGCAAAGGGTTGCGCTGAACAATATAATGTGAAATGTATTTTGAAGGGAGGTTTGATATGTCATGTACGTGTGAAGAAGTGAAGGATCTGCGGGAGATAGTGGATGAGGGTTTCCAAGTGTTGGGCGCGTTCAAGTGGGCTGCTAATCTACCATGGCTGCGCCTGCAGGACCCTCTTGGAATCCATGCTCATTGGGATCACCTGGTGCCGTGTTTGAGAGCTTTCATTAGAAATATCATCGAAGAGAACCGACATGTAGAGTAGCAGACTAGGGAAATGTTGGAATTTAATTCCAACTGCAAACTAAAATAGCTGGAAAAAAATCAGATTTTTTGTGGATATTTCCAGACTGTCGGATGCCTCAAAGTCATGCATTAAATTTTCAAAAGTTATTGAGCCTGCAAACAACCGACTTCATTTTTCCAAAAGGCATCATGATTATCTCCACCGCTTGCTGCATTCAATACGTTGATAAGATTAGAAGATATTTGTATTATTTTAATGTTTAAGCCAAATATGTTTTTCAACATATAAATGTAATGAACAGCAGTTGTTTTTATGTTAGAGAGTTTGAGAAATAGAAAAATACAGAGAAGAAGACAGAGCAGAGAAAACAGAGGAAAAACAGAGTCGCTGTGTTTTGGAGCAGCAATTCATTTTCCAGTGTGTTTCAGCAACTGTCTGTGTGTTTCAGCAATAGACTGTGTTGAGTTTCAGCAATTGTCTATGTGTTGTTGAAACACAAATCTGTGTAGAAACAGAAATTGAAAAAACAGAGAATGGAGTTTTTTTTTATTCCAGAACTGTAGTTCTGAAGAAGTTTGTAAATTTTTTTTATAGTCATTTTTATGGTTAATGAAAAAGAGTTTTTTCTCCATCTTCTTTGTCCAAATTTCTATCATTTCTTTGTGTTGAGTCGAGGAACTTTGCTTCCTCTGCTTTGGTTCGAAATATTCAAAAATTTCCATCAAATGGGTGATAAATCCGATTTTGTTAACGTTATGTTATTATCACGTGGAGAAGATAAGTTGGATGAGGAGGATTTGATTGTTCTTCTCTTGGTTTGTTTTTTTATTTTCCCACTCGATTTATCTCTATATTTTAAGTTTTTCTTTTAGTTAACATGCAAGAATTTCTCATTTGATTCATTTGACTCTCCCTACTACTCCTGCCATATTGTTCATGGGAGAGAGTGATTCGTGGGGCAAATTTTAGAGAAATACCTATATTCACAGCCCATTTAAATGGGAGTTAGTCATGTTGACTTCTTTAACATGGGACCAACTAACTATCCATAAAAATATGAACCTCTATCTAGGAGGATTTGTTTATAGAATATACTCCTAAAACAATCCTTGCACATGAAAATATCCCGTCCTTTTGCTCCATGTAGTCAATATACTCTCCCAATGATTTCTTTATCATTCCAACAATGTAATGGAAGGTATGGAAGTTTCACCCAAATATAAAAAATGAAGGAACTTCAAAGTATAGGTTGAAGCTAGGGCTCCATCGATCTAGGTAGAGACCCTGGGTTCCCATGAAATAAGAACCAATTATGAAAATTAGATGTAGATCTAATCTATTCTCAAAGAAGAAAGTATATAAATCCTTACGGCCCAAGGATGAGACCACTTCTCCTTTGATTAGGGGCTTCCCGTTTTTCTCAATCCAAGTTGGAATTGAGTGTGGGGAGGGCCAACGGTCCATGATCTAGACAACGAGGCCAAGATATGCATGCTAGAGTGCACGCCTCAAGGGCCTTAATATTTATCTTCAAAATTTTGTCTTCCTACTTCACAAAAAGAGAGGGACTCAAATTTTGAAATTTGGGCTCAAAGGCCACCACAAAGTTGAAAGAAATAATCTCTCCCTCGCCAGGGAAGTGTCTTGGGTCGGCTCATCCATGATAGGTTGTTAAGCTAAAGCAAGAGGAGACACATCGACTCAAAAGGGGAGCAAAATCGGGGCAAAGTGGACAACTGAAAGAGAGGAGGTTGGTTCACACTAGTAGAAAGTGATCATTACACTACAGGAGCACTCTTTCCAATTTAAAAAATAAAAACAACAATTATTCCTAAAATTACATTTTAAAAGATAAAATATTTGAATTTGAAACTATGAATGTAAAAAACAATATTATGTATATTTGAATGTATAATGATATTTATATTGAAATTATATTAAAATTATATAATTTTGTCAATATAAAATTAGAGTGATCTTTATTTAATATAAAATTATTAATGTATTTATGAGAAATTTATTTGTTATATATATATATATATATATATATATATATATATATATATATATATATCTGTGTGTGTGTGTGTGTGTATTGAGAATTTTCTCTTTATATGCAAATCTATGCCTAGACCAGAATAGGTACATCATAGAGGTCATAGCTATATTTTGAAAAACAATTCGTAGAAACTCTTATCTCCAAAACTATATAGAAAAAAACTAGAATTATATAAGTATAAAAATGTATTAATATAAATTTTATTTTAATTTTGAGTGTGAATATTTTATAATTTGAATAATTTTATATTTATGTATTTGAGCTAAATCTTTAAATATATTATATGTTATTATTTTATCATAGTTTATGTCTTTACATAAATATGAGTGGGAATTATCCAAAAGAAAAAAAATTGAATGTGATGTTATTAATATATTTATATTAAAATATATAATAAGAAAATATTTAACTATGATGTGAAACTATATATATTTTTAAATATGATACCAAATTAATGTTAAAATTTTAAATTTGATAACAATGCTTTTAGTGTCGAAACATAAAAGCTTTGAATTCAATATTTACAAAGTATTTGATGCAAAAAAATTGAATTGAATTCAAGGGAAATTTTAGGATGGATTTTCTTGTAAAAGTGTAGAAACCTTGGCTAATATTACTAGTCCCTAGTATGCAAACAATAAAATCTTTGGTGATAGTTTTGAAAAAAAATCAAATTCCTAAAATTAATGATTTTACATAGCCTTTATAGAATATTGGTGATTATTAAGATAAAAAATTTTGATAGTATAAAATTTGGGCGAATTAGTTTTACAAAACAATGGAAATTAGCGAATCATTTTTTTGTTAAAATGATGGAAATTTAGCCCACTTGCTAATTTTAGCCCCTAACATTTTCCTTAGATGAATTTCGATGTAACAAATTTTACTTCAATTTCAATGCAACAAATTTTAATTGAATTTCTTTGAATTATCTAAAGAAATTTCATGATGGAACAACAACAATTAAAGAAGTGGTAAAAAAATACACAATTTATGGAAAGCCAAAAAAATATTTAAATTTATTTTTATTAAATTTATTAATTAAGAAAAAAAAGACACATAAATCTCAATTAAATCCCTTCCATCCACAGAATAATAATTTAAATTAAAATAGAATTATGGAAACTCCCTTGCGCAATTATCAATGTATAATTGAATGCGCATCCACTAGGAGTTGGAACATTTAAATAATTTTTAGCTACATTTCCCCCTCTATTTTCATGGAATGAATCCTTCCAACTATACATCCACATCAATCCCTCCACATTTTTGTGTGCATACACACATCTCTCTATTTTTTTTTCGTTTCTCTATAGCTTTGGTTTCTCTATTTTCCATCCATTTTTGAGATGGAAAATCACGTCATAGACTATATAAATGTGTAATATCCTAATCGATAAAAAATAAAACATATATAACATGCTTTAACATTCTAATTCAAGTAAACTTTTAGCTAGAATGAGAATGCAAATGGGATCTGGAAATGCAACCCTTTATTTATATTATTAGATGGAAACAAAGATACATTGCCATACAAATAAGAATGGAGCCCCTACAAATGGCATGCACGACTACTTATTAAACACTAAACTAAGACACTGAAGACCATTTGTGAATCTTGAATGGATCCACCATACAATTTCACCGCGGGGTTTTCATCTTGACATCCAACTGGAACTAACCACACCAAGTTCTTAAGAGAAAAAAAATAAGATTGATAAACATGAATGATCCCCAGTGCCTAGCTTATACGCCCTTTTATAGGTTTGATGGACTTTCGAGAGACCTTATTTTATTATTTTACCTTGGCAATTGAAGGAAAATACCATGGGATAATACCATGGTAAATACCATGGATAGGTTTCATCCATTTTGACCAGATCAATAAAGGGAATATTAAAAATAATCCCGCCCAAATATTGCTTGCCCTACAAAAATATATTGCTATCCACAACATGAGAATTGATACCAAGATCCCATACAACCAAGTGTGTTATTCCAAACCTCCACGCTAAAATATCTTTAATGGATCCTTCTATACATGGATCCCAAACAATCCTCCAACCAATCCTTCCTTTGATAGATTCATCTATATTCCAAACAATCCTCCGGCCAATCCTAGCCCCATTAGATTCTTGTAGATCCCAATTCCACCTATGGGACCTGTGGGTTATGGTACAATCTCATACCTCGATCAATTCCCATTTCAAAGTGCTCAAGCCGTAATATGACCTTGGTTGTGATTATCCTCCTAGGAGTTAACCCATTAATAGAGTACCAACTCATAATCTCTCGCTAATATAGGCCTTGAGAAGGATGAATATCTATAAATTTACTATGTTGATGTTGCTCAATGTTCAATTCATGATTCTCTCCCAAATGTATAAAGGTGGGTTGGTAGTGTTGCAATCCTTATCTGTGTACTCATGTAGAGGGTTGCTCTGGAAATCCCAACTGTACCCCTCTTCCTACCTTGTGAGTGACTTGAGTTACTCCTCAACACTAGACAACTTGGTCATTGGTTCGACACATACCCCTATGAGCTCTTCAATTTTTCTATTCTCCTGTACGACAGTGTCTTAGATTTTCCAAATTCTCTACTTCAACATCATAATATCTCTCTTAAAATGCATGATTGCTTCTCGAAAGTCCTCTTCTCATAATTCTAGTGCCCTACTGAATGTCTTTGTATCTGTTTTCACTGGATGCCCCACAAGCAAAAGTTCAACTTGAACCTTTGATTGACCCTCCAGTAATGGCTCATCCTACATACTATATTTGTTATGCTGCCCCACATGATCATTCTCATCATGTCAGTTTATTACTACTGACTCCTCATTTAATTCTCCTTGACTGTCTTCTTCTTGGCCCTCTCCACATTTGAGGATAAGTTTTCCATCCTCTCTGGTTGTTAAACATGGATGTACTGGCGGACTGATATCTACACCTAATTGCCCATGATATTTATGGATGTTCTCTCGAATACCTATAGACTCAACTACTGCATCATCAAGTGGAATTACCTCCCTTTCACAATGTCATTTTTCAAGCTGGCCGATTATCATGAGCTTGTCTTGCATGTTTCTCTGAAGAGCATGGTGTTGATACTCACCATTTGTACCTAACTGCTTCGATCCTTCATAGGTTATCTTTTGAAAACCAGTGAACCCAACTATTGATGAATGATATGAAGCAATCTCTAACTTTTCTGCCCTTGTTGCCTCCTTATAAACTGAACATGAATGGTTAAAGGCCCATGGTACCTTGAAAATAAATCATAGCCCTCTCCTCCTTAGTTCGTTCTTGGTAGGTCCATCAATACTCGTAAATTTCTTCCTAGTCAACACCCTTCTGAGAAATTTTATGCTTTTCTTGACCAACTTCTGGACTTGATCATAGACAACTGGTGATCCCTGTGGTTCCTTCCTCCAAATGGTAAAAAATGTGGATCTTAGTATCTTGCATATTCCATCATCTCCTTCTAAGAATATATACACAATATTTTGCATGCTTGTTTTGACACTATCTGGATGAGGTAATGTAATGTTGGTGTACAAGATTTGTAGTAATTGAAATATTAAGTCACGCATTCCAATTTCAACATAAAGGAGCCAAAGCTGAACTATACCATGAGTTTTAAAATTCTGCACCACTTCTGATAGGTAGGAAGCAAGATGTTATTCAACCCCTAAAGGGTTTCTACTATCAGCTGTAGTATATTTGTCATGGGACCATTATTGTAGGGAATTAGTGGTAATGTAAGAGCGCTGACCCTACTAAGACAAGAAGCAACTGTGTGCCTAAGTTCTTCACAAGGATGTTCCCAAAGTTTTGGTTGCATTAATGCAAGAATACATGGCTTCAAAGCCCAATTGAGTTTATTCCATTCTGGGTGCCCTACCTCTGAGATAAATGTGTCTAATTCCTCCAATTTATTAAGGTCTATGATTGAATTTTTTCGTTGCAATTCAAACCCAAGTGTGAAGAGCTTGGCTCCCTCGCCATGTCCTTACTTCACTTCCCATGATTTCTTCAGCTACAGAATGACATGAACCTTTTTTAAGAACGGTCTACTTCTTTCACCATAATTTTGGTCTATGGAATTATTGCTGCATAAAATACCATATATTCTTACTATTTCATCAAGGAATTTCTGGGTGTTTTCCAAGGTCTCTTCAAGATGACCCATCTTCTCCCATAGCAAAGCAAGAAGATATGCAGTAAGACACTAATATTTGTACCAAATTTTATCCCAACACCAAAAATTTTGCAACTACTCCCAATCCTTCTATACCAATCATCAAAAAAAGAAATTATAAACTCCTCATATCTCCCAAAAACTATTTAAACCTAAAATCCCGGTTGCAACCAATACATAAAGGAATTAAAGTAACATTAAAATGCTCATGTATGCACATGGTGTATCACTAAAATCCATTGTATTTATGCCAATATATCCCAAATGGAATTAAACATAAACATGTTTATTTATGCATTGGCCAAAAGGTGTAAACAACAATCTGACTTCTTGGCAGTCTCAATGTCTCACCTATGTTAATGAGTCAACCCAATTGAATTACAACCTTCAGGCTCAATACATCATTGTATGTTGTGAGGCCATGGATGACACGGTGAATGTGAAGTGGGTAACTACATAATTGGCTTAAAGAGTCACATTTCCTTCGCGACGGTCTTGTATCTGTTAATAGGAAAAAAAACCAATAAAAAATGCTCTGCAAAAAATCAAACCCTTCTTCAATGAAATTAAAGCATATGATATTTCACATAACACCATAAACATAATCATAAATTCATATGATACTCCTTTTAAAAACTCATAAAGGCCAATGGAATACAAAAAGGAAAGAACATTTTCTATAATCTGGCCCAAATAGTTTGCCCACGAATTGAAGGGTCAAATCATGCTGCAAACAATAAAATTACACCTTGGCTTAAAACGACATCGATAGTCATGGTTAAGTGGCTCGGTGAATAAAAATCAGAGAATAATGTTGTAGGCTTGTGTAGCCTTCGCCATGTGATTTCTGAATGATGAGTAGCACCCTTCCCTTTTCCATGATCTGCGTCCAACCTTGTACTGATGCTTAAGAAAACATACATTGCTTTCATGGTGAGTGGTGCCCTTCCTCACTTAACTTAGGGATTACATACGACCCTTACATTTTCCCTAATATCGCCTGCATCCAACCTAGTCTCGGTACTGGTGCCTTAGACAACTCACTCTTATGCTTGAGGTAAGTGCTCTTGTTCTAGAGCTCGTCCTGGTTTATCGATGGATGGTGCACTTTTCTGCACAGTGATTCTAAACACTTTGTGATATCTTATATGACCTTCATGCAATCTAATGACTAGTCCCTTCATGTTGTGATATAACATGCGAGCCCAACCACAAATATTGATGCTCTTAATTCCTGATTAACTGATTCATTGGCCCTCAACTCCAGTGCGACTATAGTATGATTGTTCATTCCTTTCCAATTTGACCTCTCTATGATATGGTATGTGCATGAGGAGTATGGCTTCCATGAACTTGGCATATCAAATTTTTTTATCTACATGTCCCTTGAGTACTTTACCATCTGACAAATGCCTTCGATGCTGCAATATGGTTTTCTTCTCGCCCTGCAAGTTTGAATGTGCTTTGTGATAGTCTCCTTATATATGTCTTCTCTATTTTAACGCTCAAAGCATAAATATGCTCATATATACGCATTTTTAGGTCCGTTAGCCTTCGATTTTGAATTCTAAGGCAACATTCGTGTGGTCCCTTGCCATGGAAAAAAATATCTCTTGCCACCAGCCCTGCTACAATATGTATACCCAAAAGGCCTAAAATATGAACCGGTACTAATGAATATGGCCTTGCGTGCCTCCACCATCTACGCGCTCCTCCGATAACCACACGATGGAGTTTGGTTGGCTTCAAAGAATCTCCTGCAACAATCAATCCTTGGAGAGAATGTGACTTCTTAATTTGATGCCCACAATAACCATGTTTGATTCTTAACAATTAAATTGTATTTCCCCCTCATTTCCGTGATTTATTCAATCTCATATTTGAACGAAAGATCCCACCAAAGTTATGACAATATTGAAAAATAAAATCCCTCAGACTGAGAGGATGCATAGGTCTCCTACCATTGTAATATCTCAATTGATAAAAAAATATTACATATCTATCACACTTTAATATTCTTATTCATGTAGACTTTCAACTAGAGCAAGAACGCAAACTGGATCTAGAAATGCAATTCTTTATTTATATTATTAGCTAGAAACAAAGATAAATTCCCATAAAAATAAGAATGTAGCCCCTACAAATGGAATGCATGGCTTCTCATTAAACACTAAAATAAGAAACTGAAGCACCTTTGTGAATCGTGTCTGGATCCACCATACAAGTTTGTTGTGGGGTTTTCGTCTCGTTAGCTAGAAACAAAGATAAATGCACATAAAAATAAGAATGGAGCCACTACAAATGGAATGCATGGCTGCTCATTAAACACTAAACTAAGAAACTCAAGCACCTTTGTGAATAATGACTGGATCCACAATACAAGTTCACCATAGGGTTTTCGTCCCAGGATCCAAGTGGAACTGGCCAAGCCAAGTTATAAAGAGAAAAAAAAATATTGAAAAATCTGAATTATCTCCAATACCTAGCTCTATCCCCTTTTATAGGCTTGATGGACTCTCTAGAGACCTTATTTTATTATTTTCCCTAGAAAACAGAAGGCAAATACCATGGAAAAATAACATGGTAAATACCATGGACAAATTTCATCCATTTTGACCATATCAAGAAAGGGAATATTACAAAATGTGATGGTTACTTTAAACTATATTATAAAATGTTTTATATTGATATGAACATATAAATATAAATATTCATATTTTATATTTATATTTATATATAACATTTTTTCCCGATGAGCTGCTATTAAAAGTTCTTGCGAGGAGTGTTTAGCGTATAATTACCATCCGAAGAAAATAAATGGTGGTAGAGGTGGTTCCTATTGGGGGCATGACACCTCTCACATATGTCCATCTCCTGACCATGTCTGGCGTTTACCTAGATCACTTAGAAGGGATCACCAAACCTAGTTTTCTCACAATAAATGTCCAAATCACAGTAGGGGATTCATATGACTATCGGTTAAAGGATTGGAAGCATTATATGTTAGAGGAGGGATTGGTTATCAGAGGGATGGAACCTAACATAAATCACTATGAGATAATTTATTGTTGCTTATACGAGGGGGGGAATGTGGGCTTCAACCGAGGTGTCACACATTCCACCTCTGTGTGTACTAATCTGTAATGTGGTGGAATGGTTTGTTTAAGTTCTGGTATAGTGTGGTCGTTCACCTACTGCAATTGCATGAATGTGATATATGTGTGGCAATCTCACATAACTATGTCGAGTGGCCTTCGACCCTTTTTACTAAACGCTTGCTTACGACCTTTATACCAGACACTTGGTCATGTTTCCACAAAGCCGGACCATCAAGCAAGGGTCCATGCTTTTTATTTTTTTTCCTTCACCACATAAGAACCTGGCCCACTTTTGAGCCAGTATAAGTTCTCTCCATTACACCAATTCAAAGATTTGACCTGGCGAGGATTTATTTTGGCTGCCTAGTTATGGTATCTGGGGTCTAGTTCTTGGGAAATTTTCCAATTTGGTTTTGAAAGCATTCATTTGGTTCTATTCCCCTCTCTTTGGTAGGGTTATTATGTGGTCACATGGATTTGTTATTTCCAGTTGGGTAATTATCAATTCCCTCTCCCTCCATTTGGAAATGAGTCCTCTGGGTAAAAATTCCCTTGGTCCTATAGTTTTCTGCCCTCTCCCTCCTATATGGTATTTCCTTTCGATTTCCAAAAATGGGTTTGGAACGATGATTTGGTGCTACATACCTGCCATCCTAAATGTTTTCTAGCCCCAACTTTGTTGGTCAGATGGTCCGTCACACAATCCTACTCGAGTTCTTTATTATTTCCATGTCCTCCTGCTTATATCAAGGTATAGTTTACATATATAATTTTTTTTCTCTCTCCCATTACATTACACACGGTCCAGGTTTACTCCTATAATTAACCAATATTTTTTTCTTTGGTCTTTATGGTTATGCAGTAGGGAAGGTTGAGCCATCTAGGTAGTGCAACTAGTTCCTCTTCCCACCGTCATTTTCCCTTTCGATGGGAATCAATTGCCAATTTATTTGATACGACCCCTCCTAAGGTTAGGAAGGAAATCCTCCTTCTAGAGTCAAAGGAGTTTGGATATTGGTCTTACTTCTCAAACTAAAAAATTGTAGGTGCTTCTTTGAAGTGGGTTCTAGATCCAGGTAGGTTTCAAAAGCAAAGTTTCACTTCCATCATTCCATCACGGTGCATCAGTTGATTGAAAACCTAATGTGGATGGTCCTTAGGGATAAACATGTTCAAAACTACAATTTTTTTGTAGGGTAGGAGGACATCAAATGATCCTTGGGGAACATCCACTACAGCTTGGAAAAAATTTTACCAAAATTTCAAGGGTTGAGAAATATGTTGTCTCGGTGTCCAACACTAAATCAGAGGATCCTAATGAAACTCTTGCATTAATCAATGCAATACGATTTAATGTTTCTCCTCCAGTTGTCTCTCCTCAGGGGAACTCCTTAGCCCTATCTCTTGTCATTATCTCCAATTGAATCAAATACATGTATTATAACTTTTCCTTCTTTTTGGATGATGCTTGATGGTTTCTTTCGTTGACCGTGATAGCTCGTTATGGTGGTATTTTGATCAAGCTCTATATTTTTGTTTTCAATTAATGTAGTTTTTAGTTTTATGTTGACCTACAATTATTTTGTTTTTTAATTTTTGTAAACAGATAAATTGTTGTTAAAATCCACACTCTTTTACATGGTCTCTGAGATGTACTCATGTTAGAAAATAGTTTACTCGATCTATGTTTCCATGGAAATATGGTATGCTTGTAAATTTTCCTTCTTTTCGGATGATGCTTGATTGTTTCTTTCTTCGACTGTGATAGCTCGTTGTGGTGGTATTTTGATCAAGCTGTATGTTTTATGTTTGTAGGCCAACCTAAAACACAATAAACAGATGACACATCAAACAAAAAACAAACAGATATATGACATAAATGTGACAATAGTATTAAGCTAGAAACCCCTTAAGGTTTGTGGGCCGGTATATTTATAAGAAAAAGTCCAGACGAATTATTTTAAAAGTTCAATCAAACTAATAATTTAGCCAAACTATTAGCTCAAACGAACTTTGGTTGCCAGTTTTCCCATCTCCGGCCAAAAATATGTTTGCCCACGCTGTCAATATTTCGTCAACGTAAGCTGGAAAATTTGTTCGATCGACTTAATTTTGAAACTTTGGCCAAACTGTCGGGAAAATGACTTTTCAACCCCCGATTCTCACAAAAGTTTCACCCACCTTCATATATATATATATGAATGATGATTATTTTAAAACTATGTTAAAAAAGGTGGAATTATATCAATACAAAACTATATAAATATAATTTTTATTTTAATTTAAAGTGTGATTTTTATATAATTTGAATAATTTATATTTATTTATGTATTTGAACTATAGTTTTTTAATATTATGGTTTTATTATAGTTTATGTTTCTATATAGATATGAAATTTCCCCACAGGTGTCTAAGAGCCTCCTACAAATATGGCGAATAACATCTCATTAGTAAGTAAATCTTTCCATTTTAGAAGCAGGTTGAGTAAGTAGGTTGATTGTAGCCTAAGCCCAATCTAGTTTTAAAAAATTATATTAAAATTTTAGCTTTGATATCGAGGCCTTAGTGTGGCATCATAAAAGTTTGGAATTTAGTATTTACAAATTTTTTTATGCAAAGAATTTTAATTGAATTTTGATGTAACAAATTTGACTTCAATTTCAATGCTAAAAATTGAATTGACTTTATTTTAATCCAACAAAAATCACAACGGTTTCTAGAAAAAAGAAGCTCATGATCCAACAAAATGAATAGTAAGAAAAAAGATGGTAAAGCAAAAGGAAATTTATGGGAAGGGAGAACATAAAAAAAAACTCTCAATTAAATCTACTTAATAATAATATATGATTAAATTATAATTCTTGAAACTGACTTTTACTGCATGTGCATGCATAACGAGTTGCAATTTCAAATCATGTTTAACAACTTTTTCCCTCTCTATTGTCATGGAATGGAATGACATCTCTCCAACTATAAATCCACATAGAATATGCCACATTTTCTTGTCCACACACTCATCTCTCTAAATTTTTTATTGCTTTTTGTAGCTTTGATTTCTCTATTTAACATCTATTATTGAGATGAAAAATCAAGCCATCAAACTATACAAATGTAAAATTTATCTTATAATAATTTATGTAACTTTATTTTATATTTAAAGATATAAAAAAATATGTAAATGTGAAGATTATATTAATATAAAATGATTAATACACTTAA
Source organism: Pinus albicaulis (assembly GCA_034641835.2). Lineage (NCBI taxonomy): Eukaryota > Viridiplantae > Streptophyta > Pinopsida > Pinales > Pinaceae > Pinus > Pinus albicaulis. Next base: position 88,392 of record JAXQQM020073694.1, read on the forward strand.
TACCAAAAAAAAATATAATTGAAAAAATTGAAACATTAAATTGCAAATATATAGAAACATTTGTATATAAAATTAATTTGAAATTATACACAAGATCATATTTTTATTTGAAAATGATAATATATTTAAGTTATAATTAAATTTATCATTTTTATTATATAATAATTTATTGTTTAATTTAAAAAAATATAAATATTCAAATTTGAAACTGAAATTGTTAGGGTAGAAACTAATAAGATATATATGAGAATTATATATATATATATATATATATATATATATATATATATATATATATATATATATATATATATATATATATATATATATATATATATATAATTTGAATATTTGTATGTTTATGTATTTCCAGTACAATTTTTGAATATATTATTTTCTATGGTGTTATTATAGTTTAAATTTTTATATAAATATGATTTGGAATTATCAAAATTATTTTATTTGAATGTGAAGTTATTAATATATTTATATTCAAAATATATAATAAAAAAATGTTTAAATATGATGGGAAAATTATATAAAAGTTTTAAATATGACACCAAATTGATATTAAAATTTTAGTTTTGATATAAAGGGTATAGTGTGGCAACATAAAAGTTTTGAATGAGTATTTACAAAGTATGTGATGTAGCGAAATTGAATTGAATTGAATTTTGGTGTAACAAATTTGACATTAGTTTCAATGTGACAAATTGAACTGAATTTTGGTGTAACAAATTTGAATTCATTTTTAATGCAACAAAATTGAGTTGAATTTTGGTGGAACAAATTTGAATTTAGTTTCAATGCAACAAAATTAAATTGACTTTCTTTGGATGGAGCAGAAGTTGAAGCCATTAATCCAATCAAGCTCATAACAAAATAAATAAATAAATAAATAAAAAATTAATGAGAAACGAAAACATAATTGATTTTTCTTTTATTAAATTTACTAATTAAAAGAAAAAAAATTTAAAAAAAATCTCAATTAAAACTCAACCATCCAAATAATAATAATAATAATAAATGATAATTAAATTAGAATTTAGAAACTTAATTGCACATCTATATATATATATTTTATTAATTAAAAAAAAAAAAAATCTCATTTAAATTTCAACGATCCAAATAATAATAATTGATAATTAAATTAGAATTTAGAAACTTAGTTGCACAACTATCAAAATGTAACAACTACATGTGCAAACACCTTGGAGTTCCAAATTTTAATTAATGTATAGCAGATTTTCGCTCTATATTTCCAGGGAATGGCGTGGTATAAATGGACATCAAGCTGTACACAATTTCCTGTCCTGTCCATAGGCTCATGTCTCTATTTTTTTTGTTACTTCTTTGTAGCTTTAGGCTCATCTCTCTATTTTTGTGTTGTTGTTGCTTCTATGTAGCTTTGGATTCTCTGAAGAAAAATTGAGATGAAGAAAAATTGAGATGGCGAATGGCGGGAGTTCACGAGGAGTCGAATTGTGGTTTTATGCCCTCCTCTTTAGAAATGGTTGCAACGGTTTCTTGTTGGACTTTCACCCTATTTTTGGGTTGGGTCAGTGGCCTTTGTATGTTGCAGTGCTCATCGCTGTTGTTTTGGCCTCCTGGTTGATGTCGGGAGGCTGCGCGTGGGCCGGAAGACATAGGAGGTCTGGCCACTTGGCCATTCCTGGTCCCAAAGGATGGCCCATTATCAGAGGTCTACTAGACATGAGCATCGGTATCGCTCACCACAACCTCAAATATCTGGCTCGTCTTCATAGCACCAAGAAGCTTATGGCCTTTAGCTTAGGCTCCACGCCCGCCGTTATTAAATCAGATCCTGAAGTGGCCCGAGAGCTGCTCAAATTCCCTCATTTCACCAACACACCCCTCAAGAAATCTGCGCAACAGTTGTTGTTAGGGCAGGCCATTAGCTTCACACCCAATGGGGATTACTGGAGGCTCCTGAGGATAATTTTCTCCTACGCATCTCTTTTCTCCGCGCAGAATCGCTGCCCATGAGCCTGGTTGCCAGGTTGATGCTCTGGGAATGCTTATCGATATCCAAAAGGAATGTGAATCTAACGGGGTTGTTAGGGTTCGACCACACTTGCAAAGGGCTACACTGAACCATATTATGGGAAGCGTCTTTAGAAGGAGGTTCGATATGTCATGTAGTTGTCAAGAAGTGAAGGAGTTGCGGGAGATGGTGGATGAGGGTTCCCAGCTATTGGGAGCGTTCAACTGTGACGATCATCTACCATGGTTGCGATCGCTGGACCCTCTTCGAATCCATGCTCGTTGCACCCGCTTGTTGCGGCGTGTGACAACTTTCGTTAGAAATATCATCGAAGAGCACCGACGTGCAGAGCGGAACAACGAAACCAGTGATAATATGAATCTGATTTTGTTGGCATTCTGCTGTCGTTGCATGGAGAAGATAAGCTAGATGAGGCGGATATGATCGTTGTTCTCTGGGTCTATTTTTGTATTTTCACACTCTGATCTGATATTCTATCTGTCTATTTTAGTTTTTTCGCTCTCGGATCTTTGTATTTTACTAGTTAACATGCAGGAACCGAAAATTATGAATGAGGTGAGTTTGGTTGCCTTTGGGGAAGGGAATTAACTAACTTTGGTTCTTTATGCATGCAGGAGATGATTTTTCGTGGTACAAACACCACGAAAAATCATGGAGAAACTGACGCTGAATCTGGATGCCCAGAATAAAGCTCAGGTAGAGTTGGACGCAGCAGTGGGGAAAGAGCGCAGCGTGAAGGATTCAGATATCCCTAAGCTGCCCTACGTCCAGGCTGTGGTAAAGGAGGCGTTGCGATTGCATCCACCTGGACCGATCCTGTCATGGGCACGTCTCTCCACTGAAGATGTCAACATCAACATAGCCGATGGAATGTGTACTGTTCCGGTGGGCACGACTGCCATGGTGAATATGTGGTCGATTACTCACGACCCCAACATTTGGGAATCACCTCATGAGTTCCGTCGGAGAGGTTTGTGGTATCAGAAATCATTTATTTGGTTCCATTCTCCTCTCTTTGGTAGGGTTATTATGTGGTTGAATGGATTTGGTATCTCCAGTTGGGTAATTATCAATTCCCTCTCCCTCGATTAAAAATTGAGTCCTCTGGGTCAAACTTGCCTTGATCCTATAGTTTTCTGCCCTCTCCCTCCCGTATGGTCTTTCCTTTCTATTTCCAAAAATGGGTTTGGAACGATGATTTGGTGCTACATACCCTCCATCCTAAATGTGTTCAAGCCACAACTTTATGGTCAGACAGTCCTTCTCGAGTTCTTTATTAGTTCCATGTCCTCCTGATTATCTCAGGGTATATTTTATGTATATAAAATTTCATTTTCTCTCTCTCGATACATTACACACGTTCTAGGTCTCCTCCTATAATTAGGCAATCATGTTTTCTTTGGTCTTTATGGTTACGTAGCGTGAATTTTGAGCCAACTGTTGGAATTTCTGAATATTCTGAAAAAACAGGGAGAACAAAAGAGTCTCCTCTGCAACATAGAGATTCAATATGGAAATTTCGATTTCTGGACAGAGATTACACAAACTTTGCTATTTCATTAACAAACAGAAACTATTACAAAATGATGATTCAGTCTTCAGAATGAATTTCTGGTTTACAATGTATTAGCTGCTACAGACACAACATTTCAATCTTTCTCTCTGTCTCTCTTTCTGCCTTTGGGCATTACAAAACAACATACACAGTCTGTATGTGCAAAACAACTATTAACTTAAAAACAACTATGTTATTTTCAAATTTATATATGGCGCAACTATTTTAAAACATAAAACAAACTATAAAATAAAAACATATGCGAAACCCTTTCTTCCGGTCGCGGGAGGCACTCTCGCAACGGGTACATCAAATCCGTGCTGTGCTACCACAGTGATCGACGAAACTCGTTGATCTGCGGGTCGATGTGCGATGGCTTGATCAAGACTGCGGGAGGCACTCCTCTGTTCTTTCGAAAACCTTTAAAGCTCGCCCCCGTAACTTATATTTAACAAAAAGTCAAAGAACATTTCACGGACTTCAAATCTTCAACAAGTTACATTGCATTATTTTCGTCACAAAATGCTCCCACATCAATGAGCTCAAAATGAACGCGAAAACATTTTTGTTCGCCGGTACTGGGCCCCATCGGAATTCAAATCAGTCGGAACCGGATTCTTTTACAAATTCACGTAACAAAAGTTGAAGGTGACGTCGCCGCTCCAAAAGCGAGCGCGAAAAACGTTGATTAGCCGACGAGCGATGTGTCGGCATCGCGGGACAAAATCGGCGTACCCAGGCGGATCGGCGGAACTATGGTGTAGCGGACCTTGGACTTTTGGCGAAGCGATGAAGTGATGAGCGATATCGGTATCGGTGGGATTGGCGAGCACCCGGACGAGCGGTGGCATGGACATTGCGATGGTGGTAGCGACCACATTGCATTGCAAACAAATTTTTGAAACGATCACGGTGGAGGACTTTGGTAATTGGCGATTGCAGACATGCGATATCGCACAGGCGAGTGCATTACATTGGCGATAAAACACGTGCGGAGGGGGATATACCATCATTCCTTTGCAATATGCGATGTGAGATATTGCACCATCGCATCGCATCGGAAAATTCACATCAACAAGACACTAAAACAAAAGAACATTTGCGATCGCGATGAAGTGGGGACCACCGCTGACATGGCCCATTCAAATCGAGAGGAAATTGAAAGACTTGGCATGTTTAAACAAAAAATATTTTGTTTGGTTGGTGAGAGCTTTTACACTTGAAAAGACTTCTCTTTAATAAAACTCGGGCAGCTGCGTGGTTGAACCACGATTTTCTTCAATTCTCCCCGCCAAAGTCAGCAAGCATAAAACTTGAATTCATCCTTACAACTCCATTAAACTATGTTAAATGCATATTTGTGTGCAATCAACCTCTCGTTGCCCCTATTGTACTGTCTGCTTTCTACTCGCTTACGGGGGTTTGGAGGTGACTTTTACTATTTTCTAACACTCCTTAAAGTAAGTTCGTCGAGTTATCCGTCATACGAAGCATTTTCTCAACATTTAAAACTTTTTGCCCCAATGGCTTTGTTAGAATGTTCGGCAAATTGCTCCTCTCCGTTCTATAGTGCTGTAAAACAATTTCTCCATCGTTCACCAATTTCTACGATGTAGTGAAACTTTGCATGCTATGTGTTTAGTTATTTTCGTAGGAAACACGAATTCTTTGACAATGCTGATAAGCTGAGTGTGTCACAATAAATCACCGTCCCTTTTACTTGCTCCTGACATAAATTCCTCAACATTCTTTCTCATCCACACTACTTCGGCACGCTTCTCGCCGTAGGCTCGCCCATCATCCTCGCGTGCCTACGCTTCTTGTAGACAATGCTACAAAAGGTTGTTTCTTAGAAGCCCTTGAAATGGCTCCACGACCCATATGAAAAACATAAACCGAGAAGTATTTTTCCGGTCATCTACACTTCTAGCCCAAATCACTATCGATGATATCCAATCAATTCAAAGTAATTTTCCGAAGTAAGTATATAAAATACCATACCTTTTAGTTTCCTTTCTCACATACCTCTGCACTCTAATTGATGCTTGCTGATATGTGACTTCTTTTGGCCTTTCCATAAATCGGGAAATCAAATTAACACCATGCATAATATCAGAGCCTAGTTGCATTCAAATACATAAAGGCCGCACAACGATGCTCTTGTGCATGCTCGAATCAAAATCTTGTCGGTATTATAATATTTAGCGAGTTTCCAATCCCATTACCGTGGGAGTAATTGCTCGCCTTGCACTCCTTGCATATTAAATCTTTCCAAAATTTCTTTAACATACTTTGCTTGAGAAATATAAAATCATTTTTCGTTTGCTCTACTTCTATTCCTAAGAAGTATCTCAGCCCAAGTCCATATCGCCTCATTTTCCAAATTCGACGCCTTTCGTACTGTTTTAAAATTATTAATGAGGTAATCATCATTTCCTATGAATATCACATCATCAACGTATAAAACAACTCTCGCGCATCTTACCATCTTTCTCCTTGATGTATAATGTGGGTTCTCCTTCACATTTTTAAAACCCATTCCTCTCGGTAGATAGGAATCTATCCCTACTGTACTCACATGCTCTTGGTACTTGCTTCAGCCCATAAAGAGCTTTATTCGATCTACAAACTTTGTGCCCTTTGGCCTTATTTCTCATAGCCTAGAGGTTGATCAACATAAACCTCTTCCATATTAGTAACTCCATTAGGAATGTTTATTTTACATCCATTTGGTAAACCTTTCCATTTGTTTTGTGCTTCGCTATGAACAACAGCACTCGCGTGCAAAGGTTTCTTCATAATCTCTTCCCATGTTGTCGCTTATATCCTTTGACAAAAATTAAGGGCCTTGTGCCTTTCAATCTTACCTTCAGCATTGCTTTTGGTCTTGTAGACCCACTTTACTCGAATCACTTCTTTACCTTCCGGGAGATCAACTAATTCCCCATGTATTGTTTTTCTCTATGGAATTTATTTCTTCATCCATAGCTTCTATCCATTTCTTATCTTTTATAGCTTCCTCGAAATTACTAGGATCATCAACATGACAATATAAGCAACAAAGAGTTCATACCTTCATTTCTACGGCTTCTTTTTCATAGATATCATTTAAATTTATGAATATGGTTCCTCTTTCATTTGGTGTATATGTTCTCGAAGAAGCACTCAAATCGGCTGCTCCATGTGGTGTGCTTTGGAGCAGCACTCTCCAGCTGCTTTTCAAGGGGGGTTCGTACTCGCATGGGGTGTCCCTTGATGTCCCTTGTGTTGGTGAAGGTAGTGTCGTCGATGAGGTGTTCCTTTCTGTACCCACATCTTTTTCATCTTCATCATGTGAGACAAAAAGCGTTTGACATTGGCTTGCTTTTCTCAGTGCTTCCATCCTCTTGCTTTCTCTCTTTCTATGAATCGCACATCTATGATTATAATAAAATTCCTTTATGGATGGGTTATACACCCATATCCCTTGGAATCTTCACGGTATCAAGGAAGATGCACTTACTCCCCCTTACTTTGCTCCAACTTCTTTCGCGCTGACTGCGGAATGTGTAGCACAAGCCTACATAACCAAAAACTCTCATGTGGGTGACTCCGATTTTCTCGCCACTCCACGCTTCTCCGGAATTTTTTTCATCACTTCTTTTGTCGGGCATCTATTCAAAATATATACCACACAATTTTTTTCTTCTCGCTCGCCAATATCTCATTCGGCGAGTGTTTTGTCTTTATCATACTTCTCACCATTTCCATGATGGTTCGATTTTTTCCTTTCGACGAACACCATTTTCTGCCGCGGTGTGTACCTTTGCTGGTAAATTCGCTTGTTTATGGGGTGCCATTTTCTCTTCACAAAATGAGGAAATTATTTTGAGATGTACTTGCTACATCCTCTACCGCGCTCTTAGGACTTTTGATATCGTCGCCCACTTTGTTTCTCTACAAGAGCTTTAAAAAGTAGAAAAATTTGTCAAACACTTCACTTTTTTATATCAAAGTAAATAAAACCCATACTTTTCATGTGAAATCATCGACTGAAGGTCAACATATAATTGCATTGGCCCACAAAAATCCGAATGGATAATTTCTAAGTGCTTTTTCCATTATGCTCTTTCTACGAGTGGAAAGTTTTCTCTCGTATTGTTTGCCCAAGATGTAACCCTGCCATGGGTGATCTATTTCTCAATCAATGGTAGTTCTCTTACCATTCCTTTTACGTGCAAAATTCAAACCTCGCGAAATTGAGATGTCCAAATCTCAAATTCCATAACCAATTCTCATCTTTCACTTCCCTTTTGAGAGACCTCTCGAGTCTGGCGTTCTCGCTATATTCTTTCTTTTTCCCTTTCAAGTCAAAGCATTGAGGCTGAGTGGAAACATTCTATTGCTCGGTCATTTGCACTCTGACAATAATCTTCTCGCTTGGAGGTATGTCCATTATTGTGCACATCATCGTTCTTAAAGAATACATTGTAACCTTTGTGAATGAGATCTTTGCCCAATGCTCCAAAAGATTACATTTCAAGCCAGAAACATAGTATACATCCGGCACAGAATTTCGACTCTCCATTTCTTGCAAAAATACTGGTACGCCTTTTTCCCTCGACAAAGATCTTAGTATCGAGCTCATCTGTTGTTACTTAAGTTTTAACATCTTCATAAAGATTGGAAAACATTGCATATGTTTTCTAGTCACAGTGATTACTCGTAGCCGAATCTAAGAACCATACATCATTCAGCTGCTTATCTTGTGCTACATTACATGTTAACATCACATGCTGGGTTCGGTTTCTTTCTCTTGATACATTAGCATTCTCGCTTATTATCGTCATGCTCATTTTCATCTCTACACCTCATTGGCATAGTGCCCATATTTTTTGCACAATGACACTTTGGACATCGATTTGCCTGTACCTTTGTCCAAGGAGCATGTTGGTGTCCACTTTGTCTGGATTTGGCTTTGGCTTTGGATTTGATTCTCGTACTGCTGCTTACATGAGTATGTGAAGGGTTGTTTCTTCCTCCTCTCGTTTTGGCTTCCGTCTCTTCCTTATTCCTTTGCCTCGCCTCTTCCTCTTCGAAAAGGCATTTGGGTCTGAAGGCATGCTCCAAAGATGGGCTGCTTGTTTCTTTCCCAATCTCTCGTTCATGAGTCATTAGTGATGCACGAAGTTCATCAAGCTCGTGAAAGTGAGAGATCCTTTGTCTCTTCAATGGTGGTTATAATAACATCAAACCTCGAGGGTAGGGGTCCTCAATAGTTTCTCCACTATCCTTCTTTTTTTCAAGTGTCTCTACATGAGACCTTATCCGGGTGACCATCCCAATCACATGTGTGAAGAATGAGTCTATGTTATCGAGACTCTTTCCTCCTGAGAGAGTTTCGCACCTCTCCTCTGACAATTGTAGTGTTGTTTTCTTCCTCTTTCTCCATACCTTGACAGGCTATCTTATGAGTGTCCCATGCATCCTCGGATCTTTTGCAGCTCGTCGCTATCCTTAGAAACACACTCTCGTATCTTGTACCGATAGATATAGAGAGAGAGAGGGCTTTAGAGTCCTTCTTCCTATTTCTCTTCTTCAAAAAGATCCTTTCTCTCCGCCCGTGTTAAGGCATTAAAAGGCTTACTCATCAAGCCGGTTCATCAAAACCATCTTCTACAAATTACCATAGATCCTGGGAGGTAAACGGGGCTCTCATGGTAATGGCCCAATAATCATAGTTCTTCCCCATTAAATCAGGAGGCCCGAGTATTTCCACACTCATGCTGGTGCTTAGTCGACCCATGGCTTAGCATGATTTGAACTTTCCAATAAACTCGACTATGTAAACAAACTATCTCTCCTTCTTTAAAAGACAAAATCTGTCACTAAGGACCACACTCTTTTAAAAAGAACGATTCTCTAGATATACCGGACTTAAACCTCCGATGGGCTTGCTAGAGTCCGCGGTGAAGCGCTTTGCAACAAAGCCTCCCTTCCTTCGGCTTCTTTGACACCTTCAAAAGGTCGGATTAGCCTACGAGCACGATGTTGGAATTTATGAATATTCCGAACACAAAGGGAGAACAAAGAGTCTCATCTTACCAACACGAGATTCAATATGAAAATTTCAAACTGCTGGGCCCGAGATGGTAGTAACTTGAAAAACTATTTCACTAACAAACAAAAACTATTACAAGGCGATTGATTCAGCATTTAGAACGGTTACAGTTTTACAATGTATTAGCCGCTACGGACACAATGTTTCCGTATTCCTCTCGTATCTCTTTCTTTACGCCTTTCGGGCATTACAAAAACATAACGCAGTATGTACATGCTTGAAACAACTAACTTTTCAACTATGCTATATGGCTACATTATATATGGCAGCGAAATTTTAAAACATATATATAAACATAAAAGCATATGTGAAACTTTTCCGTGGGTCCCCGTGGAGGCACTCCTTCCGTGGGTACATCAAATATGTGTTGTGCTACCGTGCAGTTGATCGATAGCCGTTGATCTCTCGGTCAATGTGCAGATGGTTTGGTCAACCGCGGAGGCACTCCTCTATTCTTTCAAAACCTTTAAAGCGCGCCCACCAACTTACATTTAATCGAAAATTCAAAGATTTAACCCGGACTTCAAATCTTCAACAAGGTGCATCGCATTATTTTCGCGTACACATCGCCTCCTACGTCGACAATGAAGCCAAAATGAACATGAACACATTTCTATTAGGCGGTGCTTTGCGGGCCCCATCTGAATTCAAATCAAACGCGAGGCCGGATTACTATTGCGAATTCGTGTAACAAAAGTTTAAGGTGACGTCGGGCCAAAAATGAATGCGAAAAACATTGATTGGCCGATGAGCGATGTCGTCGGCATGTGGGACCACATCGGTGATCAGCCGGATCGGCGTAACTATGGTGTAGCGGACCTTGGACTTTGGCGAGAGCGATGAAGCGATGAGAGATGTCGGCATTTCGGTGGATCGATGGAACGGATGAGCGGTGGCATGGAATTTGCGATGTGAGATTGCCGTGGTGGTAGGGACCACATCTTGCATCGCTTGAAACAAATTTCGGAACGATCACGGCGGGAGGAATTTGGTAATTTGCGATCGTGATATGTAATATCGCATCGCATGAAATACATCGAAGCGAGAGAAACATTTGTGGAGCTGACACGATCGTCTCCTTTTCGCGATGTGCAATGTGAAATATTACACCATCACATCGCATCGGAACATCACACTCAACAAGACACTAAAACAAAAGAACATTTGTGATTGTGATGAAGTGGGGACCACTATGACGTGGCCCATTCAAATCAAAAATTGAACATACTTGGCGTGTTTAACACTCTTTGTTGGTTGGTGAGGGCTTTTACACCCGAAAATACTTCTCTTTAATAAAACCTGCTCGTTGCTGTGGTTGAACCACGATTTTCTTCAATTTTCTTTTCAAAAATCGGTCGTACTTTACAGGCTTGAATTCATCCTTACGCCTCCATTAAACTATGTTAAATGCACTGACGTGTGCACTCAACCTCTCGCTACGTTGTGCTCTCGGTTCCTCCTACACGGTCATGCGGTGACTTGCATCTTTTCAACGGCCTACTGATGGTAGTGCGACTAGTTCCTCTTCCCACGGTCATTTTCTCTCTGAGGGAATCAATGGGCCGACTTTCTTTGATATGGTCACTCTTGAGGTTAAGGAAAGAAATCCTCCTCCTTGATTTAAAAGAAGTTTGGATATCGATATTACTTCTCGGACCTCAGAAATTGTAGGTGTTTCTTTAAAGTGGGTTCGAGATCCTAGTAGGTTTCGACACAGCCTCACTTCCATCATTCCACTGGTGGTGGCATCGCAGATGGAAACCCCAATGTGGATGGTCGTTAGGGAGAAACGTGCTGAAAACTAAAATTTGTTTGTAGGGTAGGCGAACATCAAACAATCGTTGGGAACATCCACTACAGAGTTTGGACGAATTTGTTACCTAGCTTTTCAAGAGTTGAGAAATATGTTGTCTCAATGGTCGATGGCACCGTAGGAGGCCTAATGAAGGTCTTGCGGTGATCAATGCGATACGACTCAATGTATCTCCTCTAGCTTTCTTTGCTTTCAGCAGGAATCTCCTCACCCCTATTTCCTCTCATTATCTCCAAGGCGAATCGGATACATGTACTGTAAATTTTCCTTATTTTCTTGGGATGATGCTCGATGATTTCTTTCGGTAGCAGATAGTTGGTTATAGCTTTTATTTTGGTCAAGCTGCATGTTTGTTTGCTTTCAATTAATGTAGTTTTTAATTTTGTGTTGTGCTACAATGATTTTGTTTTTAATTTTGTAAAGAGATAAATTGTTGTTAAAATCCATTCATTTACATGGTCTCCGAGGTGATACTCAAGGTGAGATGTACTCATGTTAGAAAATAGTTTACTCAATGTATGCCTCCACGGAACATGATATGCCCGAATGAAGTCTCTCTCACACAAGACTCTTTAGTAACTCAATAAACTCAGTTGTAGATGATGATAAATCGGCCAGTATGATATAATTGGTTATGAATTAAATTGATTTTATGTTTACCTAATTTTTTGGTAAATTTTAGTTACACTTACTGAAAAAAACATATACTATTTGAATTTGAAACGCTTAGCTCGTGTTAAATATAAAATTATTAGTACATTAACATTGAAATATGTAAATGAATATTTGAACATGAGGATGAAATTTAATTAGATTGCCTTTTATTTAAAATTTATTCTAAAATTACATAAATAATTATATTTTAACTTGAAAATATTAATATATTTCAAAATTACAATTAAAGTTATATTTTAGCTTTATAAATTGTTTTATATTTTTATTGTATATTCTAAACTATTAGCATATTTGAATGTAAAAAAGTGAAATTATATCAATATAAAACTATATTAATATAAATTTTATTTTAATTTAAATTGTGATTTTTATATAATTTGAATAATTTTATATTTGTTGATGTATTTGAACTATAGTTTTTTAATATATTACTTTTAATGGTTTTATTATATTTTATGTTTTTATATAGATATGAACTTTCCCCAAGGGAGTCCAAAAGCCGCTAATAGCATCTCATTAATGGGTAGATATTTCCTTTTCACAAGTAGGTACAAATAACACATCTCATTAGTGGGTATATCTTTCCATTTTATAGATTAACCAAGTAGGTTGAGTGCATCCTAGGCCCAACCTAGTAAAAAAAAATGATATTAAAATTTTGATTTGATATCAAGGCCTAGGTGTGGCATCCTAAAAGTTTGGAATTCAATATTTATGGAAAAAAAAATTAATAATAATAATAAAAGTGGTAAAGCAAAAGATAATTAATGGGTAGGGAGAACATATAAAAAAAAAACTCTCACTTAAATCTACTTAATAATAATATATGATTAAATTATAATTCTTGAAAGTCCCTTGCACAACTATCAACATATAATTGCATGTGCATGCATAAAGAGTTGCAATTTTCTAAATTTTCTATTAATGTTTAGAAAAATTTTCCCTCACTACTTTCAAGGAATGGAATGACATCTCTCCAATTATAAATCCACATCAAACATGCCACATTTTCTTGTGCATACACTAGTCTTTCTGGTTTTGTTATTTCTTTTTTGTAGCTTTGGTTTTTCTATTTAGCATCTATTCTTGAGATGAAAAATCAAGTCATCAAACTATGTAAAATTTATTTTAAAATATTTTATATAATTTTACTTTATTTTACCTAATTTTTTAGTAAAATTTATTAAAAATCTTACAATAAAAATATTTAAATGTAAATATTTTATCAATATAAAATTATTAATACTTTTAATATCAAAAAATAAAATTGCTAAGTTGAAACTATTTGGAACCATTTTATATAAAATTAATTTTAAGTTATATTATGATTTGAAAATATTAATATATTTAAGTCATAATTAAAAATATATATTTATGTAAATATATTAATAAAGTTATATATCTAAATATATTAATTAAATTTATATTTTTTATTATATATAGATATATTATGGTTTATTTTAAAAATATAAATATTCAAATTTCAAATAGTTATTTGAGAGTAATATTATATAAATGAGAATTAGAAAATTATATTTAAAAAAGAAAATTATATATAGATATAGATACTGGGTTTGAATAGATACTAATTTGAATATTTTAAGTTTATATATTTAGAAGTATAATTTATGAATATATTATTTTTTATGGTGTTATTATGTGATAGTTAAAATTTTAGCTTTGATATTGGCAATAAAAGTTTTGAATAGAGTATTTAAAAAAAAAGAAGAAGCATGTGATGCAAGCTAAACTGAATTGAATTTTAATGTAATAAATTTGATTTCAATTTCAATAAAACAAAATTCAATTAAATTTTGGTGTAACAAATTTAACTTATTTTCAATGAAACAAAATTGAATTAAATTTTGGTGTAATAAATTTGACTTCAGAATTGATTTATTTGTGCGTAGCCATAGTTAAGGGAATTGATATATTTCGCCTATCCATTGGAATTCATTTCACGGATCACCTTCGCATAATGGGTTTTCTGCTGTTATCTTTCACGACACTGTTTTCTTTACCATTCACGGATCACCTCCGCATAATGGGTTCTGCAGCATAATTCCGTTCATCTCGATGCCGTGGCCGTGGCTTCCTCCACGCCTGGAGGACATATGACGAACTACAAGGTGTCGGAGTCCAATCCCAGTAGCAACTCTGAGAAAGAAGCAACACCAGGAGTTGCTAGTCTCTCCAAGGCGCGGGAAGTAATAAAAAAAGTCACACCAATCGAAGGCAACGTCGAGATCCTTCAGGAGATGCTGAATTCAGAGAGCAGCCCTGGAGTTGGGCACATGAGCGTCAATATTCTGTCGTCCTCGACAAATAGCTCTAGCATGGGGCACTGGCAGAAATCTAAAACCAGATATTCCTCTTCTCCGGGTAGAACAACACCCAACAATGTCTTGTCGGAGTAGGTAATGCCCATACAAGTGGTATTGCCGGCAGTCAATCAGAGTTGAGAACCTTCAACAAACTACCTTTGGGGCCAAGCCCGTGAGTGGGGCACAAGGTCATCAATGGCAGCACTGAGGTGGCCCGAGAGTTGGAGTCAAAGAAAAGCGCAATGGTAATTAACAAACTGCCCTCAGGCCCAAGTTCAGGAGTAGGCCATTCGGCTAACGACAGGCGAAATATGATGGGGAAGATCACTATAGAGTCAGAATCCATGAAGAAAACTGAACTCACCCACGAGGAGTCATATTCGAAAAGGAAAAGTGCAATGATTATGAATATGCTGCCCTCTCGGGCCAAGTCCAGGAGTAGGAAATTTGGCTACCAATGGGCGTAATACAATGGAGAAGAGCAATATACGATTTAGGAATAGAGTTATTTTAAAACATGGAAATATACTATTTAGGAAAAAATTTCTTCAACTTCCCTAATTATTTATTTCATAAGGGTTTATAATATTTTGTGTTTAGGATGGGAGCATTTTAACATAAGGAGAGAGTAAAAAAAAATGTGGGAGAAGATATTTTTTTTTATTGATGGAATTTTTTAATAAAGAATATAAGCTTCATTATGGTTGTTTGTGATACATCTTAAACTCATGAATACTATGTAATTTTAACTTCCTCAAAACTATAAAACAATGTCTTCTCTATGTTCCATCCTACCACTCCTACTTTACTTTATTATATTTATATATATATATATATATATATATATATATATATAGATATGTTGTTTATTTTAAAACTATATTAAAAAGATAGAATTATATCAATATAAAACTATATTAATATAATTTTTATTTTCATTTATAGTGTGTTTTTTTATATAATTTGAATAATTTTATATTTAACTATGTATTTGAACTATATTTTTTAATATATTATTTTCGAAAGTTTTTTTATAGTTTAATTTTTTATATAGATATGAAATTTCTCCACCGACTCCAAGAACCATGTATAAATATAGCAAATAACATTGCATTAGTGGGTAGATCTTTCCATTTTACATGCAGGTTGAATGAGTAGGTAGATTGTAGCCTAGGTCCAACCTAGTAAAAAAAAATGATATTAAAATTCAGTATTTACAAAGTATTTGATGAAATAAATTTCAATTGAATTTTGATGTAGCAAATTTGACTTCAATTTCAATGCCACAAATTTGAATTGAATTTCTTTTAATGCAACAAAAATCACAACAATTAGAGCAACTTAGCTCATGATGTAACATAGATAAATGTAAAAGAAAAGTGGTAAAGCAAAAGACAATTGATGCCACAAATTTGAATTGAATTTCTTTTAATGCAACAAAAATCACAACAATTAGAGCAACTTAGCTCATGATGCAACATAATTAATTGTAAAAGAAATGTGGTAAAGAAAAAGACAATTGATGGGAAGCCAAGAAAGTATATATAAACCTCTCAATTACATCTACCTAACAATAATTTATGATTAAATTATAATTCTTGAAACTCCCTTGCACAACTATCAAGATATAACTGCATGTGAATGCATAAGGAGTTGCAATTTTGAATTAATGTTTAGAATCTTTTTTCACTCTGCATACACTCATATTTCTGATTTTTGTTGTTGTTTTTTGTAGCTTTGATTTCTCTATTTGGTATCTATTTTTGAGATGAAAAATAAAGCCATTAAACTATATAAATGTAAAATTTATTTTAAAATATTTTATATAACTTTATTTTATATTCACCTAATTTTTCAGTAAAAATTATTTAAAATCATAAAAAAAAAATTAAATGTAAAAATTATATTAATATAAAATTATTAATATATTTAATATCAAAAATATAATTGCTAAATTAAAACTATTTAGAACCATTTTATATAAAATTAATTTTAAATTATATTATCATTTGAAAATATTAATATATTTAAGTCATAATTAAAGATATATTTTTTATTATATATATTTTATGGGAATATATTTAAGTTATAAATAAAGATATATATTTTATGGTTTAATTTAAAAAAATATAAATATTCAAATTCGAAACTGTTAGTGTAGAAAGTAATATTATATATATAAGAATTAGAAAAAAGTATATTAAAAAGAAAGAATTATATATAACTAGAGCAGCTAAGCTCATGATGCAACATAATTAATTGTAAAAGAAAAGTGGTAAAGAAAAACACAATTGATGGGAAGCCAAGAATATATTATAAACCTCTCAATTAAATCTACCTAATAATAATTTATGATTAAATTATAAATTAAGATTAATTTATGATTAAATCTATATATAGTTAGAATATTATATAATTTGAATAACTTTTAATTTTATGTAAAGTATAATTTATGAATATATTAGTTTTACCCTTTTATTATAGCTTAAATATGATACCAAATTGATATTAAAATTTAGTTTTGATATTAAGCCGTGTAGTTTGGCAACATACAAGTTTTGAATTGAGTATTTACAAAGTATGTGATGCAGCAAAATTGAATTGTATTTTGGTGTAACAAATTTGACTTCATTTTCAATGTAACAAAATTTAATTGAATCTTGGTATAATAAATTTGACTTCAGTTTCAATGCAACAAAATTAAATTGATTTTATTTGCATTAAAAGTTGAAGCCATTAGGCCAACTAAGCTCATAATGCAAAAAAATAAGAAATAAACAATTGATGGGAAGCTAAAACATAGTTGATTTTTATTTTATTAAATTTATTAATTAAGAAAAAGAAAATCTCAATTAAATCTCAACCATCCAAGTAATAATAATAATAATAATAATAATATAATTTAAAAACTTGGCTGCACAACTATCAAGATGTAACTACATGTACAAAACCTGGAGTTGCAACTTTTAATTAAATTTTGGGCACCTGGAATGGCATCGTATAAATGGACAGCAAACCATACACATTTTCATGTCCTCTCCATAGGCTTATCTCTCTGTTTTTTTTGTTGCTTCTTTGTAGCTTTTGTTTTTCTAAAGAAAAATTGAGATGGAGAATAACAGGACTTTTCGAGGAGGCGAATGGTGGTTTTATGCCCTCCTCTTTATAAATTGTTGCAGCGGTTTGTTGTTAGACTCTCACCCTATTTTTGGGTTGGTTCCACTGCCTTTGTATATTGCAGTGCTCATCATTGTTGTTTTGGCCTCCCGGAGGCTACGCGTGTGTCAAAGGACACATGAGGTCTGGCCACTTGCCCATTCCTAGTCCCAAAAGATGGCCCATTATCGAAAGTCTATTGGACATGAGCATCAGTCTCTTTCACCGCAAGCTCGAATATTTGGTTTGTCTTCATGGAGCCAAGAAGCTTATGGCCGTTACCTTAGGCTGCAAGCCCACCATTATTACATCAGATCCTAAAGTGGCCTGAGAGATTCTCAACTCCCCTCATTTCACCAACAAAACCCTCAAGCAATCTGCGCAACAATTGTTTTTTGGGTGAAGCATTGGCTTCACACCCAATGGGGATTACTGGGGGTTTTTGAGGATAATTTATTCTATGCTTCTCTTTTCTTCACACAGAATCGGTACCCACGAGCCTGGTCGCCAACTTGATGCTATAGGAATTATTATTAATATCCAAAAGGAATGTGAGTCTAACATGGTTGTTAGGGTTCGACCACAATTGCAAAGGGTTGCGTTGGAAGGAGGTTTGATATGTCATGTACTTGTGAAGAAGTGAAGGAGTTGCGGGAGATAGTGGATGAGGGTTTCTAGCCGTTGGGCGCGTTCAACTAGGTCAATCATCTAGCATGGTTGTGACCACTGGACCCTCTTTGAATCCACTCTCATTGGGCCCACCTAGTGCCACGTTTGAGAGTTTTCATTAGAAATATCATCCAAGAGCACCGACCTACAGAGCAGCATATCATCAAAGAGCACCGACGTGCAGAGCAGCAAAGTAGGGAAACAAGTGATCAATCTGATTTTTTTTACGTTCTGCTATCGTTGTATGGAGAGGATAAGTTGGATGAGGAGGATATGATCACTATTCTCTAGGTTTTTTATTTTTATTTTCATACTCTGATCTATCTATGTATTTTGGTTTTTTTTTTTTTAACTTAACATGCAATAATTTCTCATTCGACTCTCCCTACTACTGCTCATGGGGAGAGAGTAATTTGGGGAAAATTTTAGAAAAATACCTATATTCATGAAGTTTTTTTCATTTAAAAGGGAGTTCGTCATAGTCCACTTCTTAAACATGGGACCAACTATCCATACAAATATTGATCCCATATATGAGGAGCTTTTATAGATATAGTTCAACATAGATCCTTGCACATGAAAATATCCCATCCTTTGACTCCATGTAGTCAATATACTTCCCCAATTATTTCCTTATCAGTCAAATGGTTGCATCATTCCAACAATGTAAGGGAAGTTATGGAAGTTTCACCCAAACAAAAAAAATTAAGGAACTTCAAAATCTGGGTTGAAGTTAGGGCTCCATCGATCTAGGTAGAGACCTTGGGCTCCCATGAAATAAGGACCACTTCTAAAATCTAGATCTCAATTTGATATATTCTCAAAACAGAAATTATATAAGCCCTTACCACCCAAGGATGATATCACTTCTCCTTTGATTAGGGACATCCTATTTTTCTCAATCCAAGTTGGAACTGAGTGCGGGGAGGGCCAAAGGCCCATGACCTGAACAATGAGGCCAAGATCGGAAAGCTGCAATGGATGGTTCTGAGCCTCACGGGCCTTAATATTTATCTTCAAAATTTCATCTGCCTTCTTCACAAAGAGAGAGGGACCTGAATTTTGAAATTTGGGCTCAGAGGCCACCACAAAGTTGAAAGAAACAATATCGCTCGCTAGGGAAGATTCTTGGGTCAGCTCATCCATGATAGGTTGTTTAGCTAGAGCAAGAGAAGACACAATGGCTCAAAATGGAAGCAAAAATAGGGTAGAGTGGACAACTGCACTGTACGAGCACTCTATCCAATTTAAAAAATAAAAATACAAAAGTATTCCTAAAATTACATTTTAAAAGATTAAATATTTAAATTTGAAACTATGAATGTAAAAAAAAATATTATGTATTTTAATGTATAATGATATTTATTTTGAAATTATATTAAAATTAATAATTTTTTATATTTTTGAATGTTAAATTATTAATGTATTTGAATGTGTAATGATATTATATTGAAATTATATTAAAATTATATAATTTTTTGAATATAAAATTAGAATGGTTTTTTTTTATATAAAATTATTTTAAATCAATGTAAAAAAATATATTTTAATATAAAATTATTAATGTATTTATAAGAAATTTATTTTTTATCATATATACACGTATGTACTGAGAATTTTGTATTTATATGCAAATTTATGCTTAGATCACAATAGATACAGTTATAACTATATTTTAGACAAACAATTGTAGACACTCTTTTCTAACAAAAATTTATAAAAAAGTAGAATTATATAAATATGAAAATATATTAAAATAATTTTTATTTTAATTTAGAGTGTGAATATTTTATAATTTGAATAATTTTATATTTATGTATTTGAGCTACAATTTTTAAATATATTATATGTTATGGTTTTATCATAGTTTATGTCTTTACATAAATACTAGTGGGAATTATGAAAAAAATTTGAATGTGATGTTATTATATATTTATATCAAAAAATATAATAAAAAAATATTTAACCATTATGTAAAAACTATATAAATTTTTAAAATATGAGATCAAATTAATATTAAAATTTTAGCTTTGACAACAATTTGTTTAGCGTGGAAACATAAAGCTTTGAATTCAATATTTATAAATATTTGATGCAACCAATTTGAATTGAATTTAAGGAAAATTTGAAGATGATTTTTTTCTAAAGGTTTAGAAACCTTAGCAAATATTACTAGTCTCTAATACGCAAACTATAAAATCTTTGTTGATAGTTTTGAAAATACAATTCAAATTCCTAATGATTTTACATAGCCTTTATAAAATATTGGTGATTTTCAGTATAAAATTTGGGCGAATTAGTTTTACAAAAAAATTGAAATTAACTAATTGTTTTTTTTTGTTAAAACCATGGAAAGCCCACTTGCGAATATTAGCCCCTAACATTTTCCTTAATTGAATTTCGAGGTAACAAATTTTACTTCAATTTCAATGCAACAAATTTTATTTGAATTTCTTTGAATTATCTAAGGAAATTTCATTATGCAACAACAACAACTAAAGATGTGGTAAAAAAAATACACAATTGATGGAAAGCCAAAAAAATTATGTAATTTTTATTATTAAATTTGTTAATTAAGAAAAAAAAAAAGACATAAATCTCAATTAAATCCCTGCCATCCACATAATAATAATTCACAATTAAAATAGAATTATAGAAACTCCCTTGCATAATTATCAATGTATAACTGAATGCGCATCCACTAGGAGTTGCAACATTTAATTAATTTTTAGCTGCATTTCCCCCTCTATTTTCATGAAATGAATCCTTCCAACTATACATCCACATCAATCCCTCCACATTTTCGTGTGCATACACTCATCTCTATATTTTGTTGTTTCTTCTCTATAGCTTTGGTTTCTCTATTTTCCATCCGTTTTTTAGATGGAAAATCTCGTCATAGGCTATATAAATGTGTAATATCCCAATCGATAAAAATTATCATAGATCTAGCACGCTTTAATATTCTGATTCAAGTAAAATTTTAGCTAGAACAAGAACGCAAACAGGATCTAGAAATGCAACCCTTTATTTATATTATTAGCTAGAAAAAAAGATATATTCTCATACAAATAAGAATGGAGGCCCTACAAATGGTATGCATAGCTGCTCATTAAACACTAAACTAAGACACTGAAGACCCTTTGTGAATCATGACTGGATCCACCATACAAGTTCACCGTGAGGTTTTTGTCTCATTCAACTGGAACTCACCACACCAAGTTCTTAAGAGAAAACAAAACAATATTGATAAACCTCAATGATCCCCAATGCCTAGATTATACCCCGTTTTATAGGCTTGATGGAATTTCTAGAGACCTTATTTTATTATTTTCCCTCGAAATCCAAAGGCAAATACCATGGGTTGATACCATGGGAAAATAACATTGTAAATACAATGGACATATTTCATCCATTTTCACCAGATCAAGAAAGGGAATATTACAAATAATCTAGCCCAAATATTGCTTGCCCTCAAGAAATTCAATGTTATGCACAACACGAGCATTGATACCACGATCCCATACAAACCAGTGTGTTATTCCATACCTCCTTGCTAAAATATCTTGAATGGATCCTTCGATACATGGATCCCAAGCAATCCTCTGACCAATTCTTCCTTTGATAGATTCATCTAGATCCCAAACAATCCTCCGGCTAATCCTTCCCCCATTGGATTCTCTTGTATCCCAATGCCACCTATGGGACCTGTGGGTTATGTTACCATCTCAGCCCTCGATCACTTCCCTTGCCAAAGTTCTCGAGCTGGAATATGCCCTTGGCTATTATTATCCTCTTAGGATTTAACCCATCAATAAAGTACCAACTCATAATCTCTCGCTAATCTAAGCCTTGGGAAGGATGAATATCTGCAAATCTACTATGTTGATGTTGCTCGATGTTAAATTCATGCTGCTCTCTCCAATGTACAATGGTGGGTTGGTAGTGTTTCAAGCCTTATCTGTGTACTCCTGTAGAGGGTTGCTCTGGAATTCCCAATTGTACCCCTCTTGCTACCTTGTGAGAGACTTGAGTCATTACTCAACACTAGACAACTTGGTCATTGATTTGGTACATACCCCTGTGAGCTCCTAAATGTTTCTATTCTCATGTATGAAAGTGTCTTAAAATTTCTAAATCCTCTTCTTGAACATCATAAGATTTGTCTGAAAATGTATAATCCTTTCTCGAAATTCCTCTTCTCGTAATTCTAGTGCCCTACTGAATGTATCTGTATTTGTCTACACCAAATGCCCCATGACCAAAACTTCAAATTGAACCTTTGATTGACCCTCCAGAAATGGCTCATCCTACATACTATATTTTTCATGCTGCCCCACATGATCATTCTCATCATGTCAGTTTATTACTACTGACTCCTCACTTAATTCTCCTTGAATGTCTTCTTCCTGGCCCTCTCCACATGTGAGGATAAGTTTTCCATCCTCACCGGTTTTGAAAAATTGATGTACTAGTGGACTGATATCTACACCTAATTTCCCATACTCTTTATGGATGTTCTCCGGGATATCTATAGACTCAATTACCACATCGTCAAGAGGAATTACCTCTTTCCTTTCGCCATGTACTTTTTCAAGCTAACTAATTATCATGAGCTTGCCTTGCAAGTTTATCTGAAGATCATGGTGTTGATGCTCACCATTTGTACCTGACTGCTTCGATCCTTCATAGGTTATCTTATGAAAATTGATGAACCCAACTATGGATGAATGATATGAATAAGTCTCAAACTTTTCTACCCTTGTTGCCTCCTTATAACTTGGACATGAATGGTTAAGGGCCCATGGTCCCTTCCATATAAAGCATATTCCTCTCCTCCTTAGTTCATTATTTCTAGCTCTATCAATACTCATCAATTCCTTCCTAGTCAGCACCCTTCAGAACAATTTTATGTTTTGTTTAACCAAATTTTGGACTAGATCATAGATAGCTGGTGATCCCTGTGGTTCTTTCCTCCAAATGGACAAAAATTTGGATCTTAGAATCTTGCATATGCTAACATCTCCTTCTAAGAATAGATATATAATCTTTTGCATGCTTTTTTTGACATAGTCTGGATGAGGTAATGTAATTTTGGTGTAAAAGATTTGTATTAACTGAAACATTAAGTCATCGCATTCCAATTTCAACCTAAAGGTGCAAAAACTGAATTGCACCTCTTCTAATAAGTAGGAAGTATGATGTTATTCAATCCAAAAAGGGCTTCTACTATCAGCTGTAGTATATTTCTCATGAGACCATTATTATAGGGTAGTAGTGGTGATGTTAGAGCTATGAACCTCCCGAGACAAGAAGAAATTGTGTCCATGACTTCTTTACAAGGATGTTCCCAAATTTTTGGTTGCATTAATGCAAGAATAGATGACTTGAGAGCCCAACTAAGTTTATTCCATTCTGGCTGCCCTACCTCCGAGAGACATGTATCTAATTCCTACAATTTATGAAGGTCTATGATTGACTTTTTTCGTTGCAATTCAAACCCAAGTGTGAAGAGCTTGGCTCCCTTTCCCTGTCCATACTTCACTTCCCATGATTGTTTCTGGTACAAAATGACATGGAACCTTTTTGAGAATGGTTTCCTTCTTTGACCATAATTTTGGTCTATGGAATTATTTTCGCGTAAAGGACCATATATTATTACTATTTGTTTGTAGGGTAGGCGGACATCAAATGATCCTTGGGGAACATCCACTACAGTGTGGATGAATTTGTTAACTAGCTTTCAAGAGTTGAGAAATATTTTGTCTCAGTATCCAACGCTAAATCAGAGGATCCTATAGTGATCAATGCGATACGAGTCAATGTATCTCCTCTAGTTGTATTTGCTCAGGGGAACTCTTCACCCCTATCTCTTGTCATTATATCCAACTGAACCAGATACTTGTACTGTAACTTTTGCTTCTTTTCGGATTATTCTTGATTGTTTCTTTCAGTGAATGTGATAGCTCGTTATGGCGGTATTTTGATCAGGCTCTATGTTTTTGTTTTCAGTTAATGTAGTTTTTAGTTTTACATTGACCTACAATGATTTTGTTTTTAGTTTTGTAAAGGGATAAATTATTGTTAAAATCTAGTCTTTTACATGGTCTCTTAGATGTACTCATGTTATGAAATAGTTTCCTATATTTATGCCTCCATGGAAATATGGTATGCATGAATGAAGTCTCTGTCACATGACATTGTTTTATACAGTAAGTCAATAAATTGTTTGTACATAATATAATTAATATATATATATATATCTATTTTTTTGTAAATTTTATTTACAATTACAAAATATATTATTTGAATTTGAAACGATTAAAAGTGTAAAAAATATAAAATTATTAATACATTAACATTAAAAAATATAAATGATAATATTTGAACATTATGTTGAAACTATTTAGAATGAATTTTTACATAAATTTTATTCTAAACTATATAAATAATTATATTTTAACTTGAAAATATTAATATATTTGGATTAAAATTGAAGTTATATTTTTAGTTATGTAATTTTTATATATATTTTTTTATTGTATATACTAAACTATTAGCATATTTGATGATATTTATTTGAAAATTATATTAAAATTATATAATATTTATATATTTAATGTTGAAATTTTAATGTATATTTGGGTTTGTAAAAAATTTATTTGAAATTATCTAAAAATTATATAATATTTTTTAATATAAAATCAAAATGATATATATTGTTTTTTGAAATATATATAATAATTTTAAATTAATATAAAAATTTAAATTTAATTATTAAATTATTAATGTGTTTACATTGTATTTTTTTTGTTTTGTTTTAGTTTTAATAGAAAAGAGAATGATCATTTTGTATTTATATATAAATATTACAGTCAATACAGTATCTAGTATATAGTTATATTTTGAATAAAATTTTATGGACCTTTTTATCCTGAAAAAGTAAAAATATAGGCATATATCTTATAAATCTCACAAACCAAAAGACATAATTTACTTGTCAGACTAAAATTATTTGATAATAACCAAAAAAGAATAATTTACATATCATACTATAACTATTTGATAATAAAATCACTCATAATCCTACAATTCCATTTCATTTAGCTCTAAGGAATAAAATATGGTGCTAATTCAACCATTGATTTTTAAATACCCCAATCTTAATTTACACCCTTCAGCACATAAAACCAATTGTTTATTGATGTCATTAAGAACATGGAAATATACTATTGAGGAAAATCTTCCTCTACTTCCCTAATTATTTTCATAAGAGATTATAATATTTTGTCCCTAGGATGGGAGCACTTTATCAAATACTAAATGAGGAGCGTGTCTCTAAAAAATGTGAGAAGAGCTACCCTATTTTCTTTGACTAATGGAATCCTCTAGTAGAGGGCATAAGCTTCTTTGTGGTTTTTTTTCATTCATCCTAAGCCCCATGAATAATAACTTTAACTTCCTCAAAACCATAGAAAAATGTCCCCTCTATGTTCCCCTCCTACTACTCCTACTTTATTTTATATTTACATAAATGTAATATATATATACATATATGAATGTTGTTTTTTTTTTAACTATATTAAAAAAGGTGGAATTATATCAATATAAAACTATATTAATATAATTTTTATTTCAATTTAAAGTGTGATTTTTATATAATTTTCATAATTTTATATTTATTTACTTATTTGAATTATAGTTTTTTAATATATTAGTTTCTATGGTTTTATTATAGTTTATGCTTCTATATAGATATGAACTTTCCTCAAGAGCCTCGTCCAAGAGCTTCGTTCCTTTTTACAAGCAGGTTGATTGAATAGGTTGAGTGCACCCTAGGCCCAACCTAGTAAAAAAAATGATATTAAAATTAGTGGGTAGATCTTTCATTTTTACAAGAAGGTACAAATCTGGAAAATATCATCCATTAGTGGGTAGATCTTTCCATTTTACAAGCAGGTTGACTAAGTAGGTTGAGTTCACCCTAGGCCCAACTTAGTAAAAAAAATGAATTAAAAAAATGAACTGACTTTCTTTTAATGCAACAAAAATCACAATGGTTAGAAAACTAAGCTGATGATGCAACAAAATTAATAGTAAAATAAAAGTGGTAAAGCAAAAGACAATTGATGGGAAGAGAGAAAATAAAAAGAACTCTCAATTAAATCTACCTAATAATAATATATAATCTACTTAATAATAATATATGATTAAATTATAATTCTTGAAACTCCCTTGCACAACTATCAACATATAACAACATGTGCATGCATAAGGAGTTGCAATTTTCAATTAATATTTAGCAAATTTTTCCCTCTCTCTTTTCATGTAACAGAATGACATCTCCCCAACTATAAATCCACATCAAACGTGCAACGTTTTCTTGTGCATCCACTCATCTCTCTAGTTTTTTTATTGCTTTTTTGTAGCTTTGATTTCCCTATTTGGCATCTATTTTTGAGATGGAAAATGAAGCCATCAAATTATGCAAATGTAAAATTTATTTTAAAATATTTTATGTAACTTTATTTTATATTTACCTAATTTTTCAGTAAAAGTTATTTAAAATCATATAATAAAAAATATTTAAATATAAATATTATATTAATATAAAATTATTAATACATTTAATATCAAAAAAAATAATTTCTAAGTTGACACTATTTAAAACCATTTTATATAAATTTAATTTTAAATTATATTATCATTTGAAATATTAATATATTTAAGTCATAATTAAAGATATATTTTTTATTCTATATATTTTATTGTTTAATTTAAAATATATAAATATTCAAATTTGAACATGTTAGTGTAGAAAGTAATATTATATATATGAGAATTAGACAAAACTATATTTAAAGAAAATAATTATATAGATGTAGATATATGAGTTTGAATATTATATAATTTGAATAATTTTAAGTTTATGTATTTGAAGTATAATTTATGAATATATTATTTTTTATGGTGTTATTAGAGTTTAAATATGACACCAAATTGATACTAAAATTTTAGTTTTGATACCAAGGGTCTAGTTTGGCAATTTATAAGTTTTGAATTGAGAATTTACAAGAATTGAATTTTGGTATAGCAAATTTGACTTTAATTGCAATGGAACAAAATTGAATTGAATTTTGGTGTAACAAATTTGACTTCATTTTCAATGCAACGTAATTGAATTGAATTTTGGTGTAATAAATTTGACTTCAGTTTCAATGCAACAAAATTGAATATATTTTATTTGTATGCAGCAAAAGTTGAAGCCATTAAGGCAACTAAGTTCATAATGCAAGAAAATAAGAAAGAGACAATTAATGGGAAGCTAAAAATAGTTGATTTTGCTTTTATTAAATTTATTAATTAAGGAAAAAAATAGCAATTAAATCTTAGCCATCCAAGTAATAATAATTGATAATAAACTTAGAATTTAGAAACTTGGTTGCACAACTATCAAAATGTAACTACATGGGCACACACCTAGAGTTGCAACTTTTAAAAGTCAAGCACAACCAATACAAGTCAAATTCAATTAAATATTAACCATGAAAATAATAATAATAATTGATAGAATTCAAAAGCAGAGTTGTTTTAGGTGCAAGTACAACCATGCTCACACACCTAGAGTTGCAACTTTTAAAAGTCAAGCACAACCAATACAAGTCAAATTCAATTAAATCTTAACCATCCAAGTAATAATAATAATTGATAGAATTCAAAAACGGAGTTGTTTTAGGTGTGAGTACAACTCAAGCACGAGTACAAATCAAATTCAATTAAATCTTAACCATCCAAATAATAATAATAATTGATAGAATTTAGAAATTGTGTTGTCTTTGGTGCTTTTTTAGCGGATTTTTTGGGTTTAATTTCTCTAAAATCCTTTCGGAATTTATTGAAAACAGAGGTTTTATGGGTAATGTTGCACAATGGAAATGCCTTAGAGGTTTTTTAGGGTTTTAAACCCATATATAATTAAAAACAGTTTTTTTTTTTTTTGCTAGATTCTAACACCAAAACTAGAAAAATCTTAAAAAAAAACTTTCCAAAAATCCCGCTAAAAACCACTCAAAAACTTGGTCGCACAACTATCTACATGTGCAGACCATTGATAAAATTCAGTACCTTGGTTGCACAACCATCAAGATGTAAGTACATGTGAAGACACCTGGAATTGCAACTTTCAATTAATTTTTAGCTCCATTCGACGAGCGAGAACAAGTCAAGCACAGCGAGGCTTCACCTCTGTTTCGCATTGCCGTACTCTAAACTGCCACAGATATATATTGATGCCAACATACTCATCGGCGTCACCTCACACCTCTCGGTGGCTTTTCTCTGCAAGTTCCTCAAAATAGTGATAATCTGCAAGCTTCGCATTTCATAATCTTAGAGTTATTTCGCCTATCCATTGGAATTCATTTCAGGGATCACCTCCGCATAATGGATTTTCTGCTGTTATTATTCACTACATTGTTTGCTTTACAATTTGCGGAAACCAGGGTTCTGCAGCATAATTCCGTTCATCTCGATGCCGTGGCCGTGGCTTCTTCAACGCCTGGAGGCCATCTGACAAACTACAAGGGGTCGGAGTCCAATCCCAGTAGCAACTCTGTTAATAAAATTGCAGTAGAGCTTTTACAGAAAGAAGCAACACCAGGAGTTGCCAGTGTCTCCAAGGCGCCGGAAGGTATCAAAGAAGTCGCGCCAATCGAAGGCAACGCCGAGATCCTTCACGAGATGGTGAATTCAGAGAACAGCCCGGGAGTTGGGCACATGAGCGTCAATATTCTGTCGTCCTCGAGAAATAGCCCTGGCGTGTTGCACTGGCAGAAATATAAAACCAAATATTCCTCTTCTCGTGGTAGAACAACTGCACCCAACAATGACTTGTCCTCGGGTCCGAGTCCGGGACTTGGTAATGCCCAAACTGCCTTCGGGGCCAACCCCGGGAGTGGTGCACAAGGTCATCAATGGCAGCACTGAGTCGGCCCAAGAGTTGGAGTCCAAGAAAAGCGCAATGATCATGAACAAACTACCCTCAGGCCCAAGTTCAGGAGTAGGCCATTCGGCTACCGACGGGCGAAATTTAATGGAGAAGATCAGTATAGAGTCAGAATCCATGAAGAAAACTGAACTCACAGAGGAGGAGTCAGATTCGAAAAGGAAGAGCGCAATGATTATGAATATACTGCCCTCTGTGCCAAGTCAAGGAGTAGGAAATTCGGCTACCAATGGGGGCAATACAATGGAGAAGAGGAATACACTATTTAGGAATGGAGCTATTTTAGAACCTGGAAATATATTTTTTATGAAAAATCTCCTCTACTTTCCTAGTCATTTTTATTAATTATTTTTATGAGGCTTTATAATATTTTGTTCTTAGGATGGGAGCGTTATTTAGGAAAAATTTTCTCTACTTTTCTAATGATTTATAATATTTTGTTTTAGGATGGTCGCATTTTGCTAAATAATAAAGAGGGAGTCTTCAAAAAAATGTGAGAGAAGACATCCTATTTTCTTTGAAAAATGGAATATTTTGGTAAAGGATATAAGCTTCATTGTGTTTGTTTGTGATGCATTTTAAGCCTAAGAATATTAAGCAATTTTAATTTTCTCAAAGCCATATAACAATGTCTCCTCTATGTTGCCATCCTGCCACTCTTACTTTATTTTAATATATATATTAGTAATATCTATATATTTATATATGAATGTTGTTTATTCTAAAACTATATTAAAAACTTGGAATTATATCAAAATAAGATTATATTAATATGGTTTTGCCATCCTGCCACTCTTACTTTATTTTAATATATATATTAGTAATATCTATATATTTATATATGAATGTTGTTTATTCTAAAACTATATTAAAAACTTGGAATTATATCAAAATAAGATTATATTAATATGGTTTTTATTTTAATTTAGAGTGTGCTTTTTATATAATTTGAATAATTCAATATTTATTTATGTATTTGAAGTATAGGTTTTTAATATATTATTTTCTATGGTTTTATTATGATTTATGTTTTTATTTAAATATGACATTTCTCCACCAAGTCCAGGAGTTTCATATAAATTTAGCTAATAGTATTCCATTAGTGGAAAGATCTTTCCATTTTACATAGAGGTTGAATGAGTAGGTTGACTATAGCCTAGGTCCAATCTAGTAAAAAAAAAATTGATATTAAAATTTTGGCTTTGATATCAAGTACTTTAGTTTGGAATTCAATATTTACAAAGTATTTGATGCAACAAATTTCAATTGAATTTTGGTGTAGTAAATTTGACTTCAATTTCAATGCCACAATTTTGAATTGAATTTCTTTTAATGCAACAAAAATCACAACTGTTAGAGCAACTAAGCTCATGATGTAACAAAATTAATTGTAAAAAAAGTGGTAAAGAAAAACAATTGATGGGAAGTCAAGAATATATAACTCGTAGTCTAAAAAACCTATAGCATAATCCAGAAATTCTAGTAAGATTATGAAAAAATTTGGCAAAGATTTTTGAAAATCTCAGTTATGGTCATTAAATTTCAGTATTTTGGGTGGCTTAAGGGTTTTTGATGGTGATGAATCCATTTCCACCATCAAAAATGCAATTAAAACGCTTCAACTACCTCATTATTTGAAACTTTTTTAGGGGATTTGGGCAAAAAAAATGCTATCCAGGATATTCTGTTACATCACGTCCGTAGACAACTCTATAAACCTCTCAATGAAATCTACTTAATAATAATTTATAATTAGATTATAATTCTTGAAACTCCCTTGCACAACTATCAAGATATAACTGCATGTGAAGGCATAGAGAATTGAAATTTTCAATTAATGTTTAGCATCTTTTTCCCTCTCTATTTTCATGGAATGGAATGACATCCCTCCAGCTATAAATTTTGTGTGCATACATTAATATTTCTGGCTTTGTTGGTGCTTTTTTGTAGCTTTGGTTTCTCTATTTAGGATCTGTATTTTCAACATGAAGAATGAAGCAATCAAAACTATACAAATGTAAAATTTATTTTAAAATATTTCATAAAAATGTATTTTATGTTTACCTAATTTTTCAATAAAATTTATTTAAAATCATTAAGAAAAATATTTAAATGTGAAAATTATATTAATTTAAAATTATTAATACATTTAATATAAAAAATATATATAATTACTAAGTTTTTAGAGCCATTTTATATAAAATAAATTTTAAATTATATTTTATTTTGAAAATATTAATGTATTTACTTCATAATTAAGATATATTTTTTATTATATATATTTTATGGTTAAATTTAAAAAAATATAAATATTCAAATTTGAAACTGTTAGCTATATATATATATATATATATATATATATATATAAAATTTATGAATATATTTTTTTTTTTTATGATGTTATGATAGTTTAAATATGACACTAAATTGATATTAAAATTTTAGTTTTGATATCAAACGGTCTAGTTTGGAATTATAAAGTTTTGAAATGAGTATTTACAAAGTATGTGATGCACGAAATTGAATTGAATTTTGGTGTAACAAACCTGATTTCACTTTGAATGGAACAAAATTGAATTGATTTTATTTGTATGCTGCAAAAGTTGAAGTCATTAGGTCAACTATGTTCATAATGCAAGAAAATAAGAAATAGATAATTTATGGGAAGCTAAAACATAGTTGATTTTTCTTTTATTAAATTTATTAATTAAGAAAAAAAATCTCAATTAAATCTCAACAATCCAAGTAATAATAATAATAATATTAATTAAATTACAATTCAGAAACTTGGTTGGTTGCACAACTATCAACATGTAACTAGATGTGCAGACAGTGGAGTTGCACCTAGAATAACATCGTATAAATGGACATCAAACCATACATATTTCATGTCCATAGGCTCATCTCTCTGTTTTGTTGCTGCTTCTCTGTAGATTTGGTTTGTCTAAAGAAAAATTGAGATGCAGAATGGGAGGAGTTCTCAAGGAGGCCAATAGTGGTTTTATGCCCTCCTTTTTAGAAATGGTTATAATGGTTTTTTGTTAGACTCTCACACTATTTTTGTGTTGGGTCAGCTGGCTTTGTATATTGCACTGCTCATCGATGCTGTTTTGGCCTCCGAGGGGCTACGCGTGGGATGGAAGACACATGAGGTCTCTCCACTTTCCCATTCTTGATTCCTTGTCCCAAAGGATGGCCCATTATCGAAATTCTATTGGACATCAGCATCAGTCTCACTCACTGCCATATCGAATATCTCGATTGTCTTCATGGCGCCAAGAAGTTTATGACCTTTACCTTAGGCTCCAAGCCCGCCGTTATTACATCAAATCCTGAAGTGGCCTGAGAGATGCTCAACTCCCCTCATTTCGAAAAATAAACCCTGAAGCAATTTGTGCAAAATTTATTGTTTGGGCGGGCCATTGGCTTCACACCTAATGGGGATTAGTGGAGGATGTTGAGGGGAATTTATTATACGCATCTCTTTTCTTCGCGAAGAATCTTTGTCCATGAGCCTGGTCACTAGCTTGATGCTCTCGGAATGCTTATCAATATCCAAAAGGAATGTGAGTCTAACAAGGTTCTTATGGTTCGAACACACTTGCAAAGGGTTGCGCTGAACAATATAATGTGAAATGTCTTTTGAAAGGAGGTTTGATATGTCATGTACTTGTGAAAAAGTGAAGGAGCTGCGGGAGATAGTGGATGAGGGTTTCCAGGTGTTGGGCGCGTTCAAATGGGCCGCTCATCTACCATGGCTGTGACTGCTGGACCCTCTTGGAATCCATGCTCATTGGGACTGCCTAGTGCCGCGTTTGAGAGCTTTTGTTAGAAATATCATCGAAGAGAACCGAAATGTAGAGCAGCAGAGTAGGGAAATGCGTGATCAATCTGATTTTGTTAACATTTTGTTGTCGTTGCATGGAGAAGATAAGTTGGATGAGGAGGATATGATTTTTGTTCTCTGGGTTTGTTTTTTCATTTTCCCACTCTGATCTATCTTTGTATTTTAGTTTTTTTATTTTATTTTACTTAACATGCAAGAATTTCTCATTTGACTCTCTCTACTACCACTCGTATTGTTCATGGGAGAGGGTCATTTGGGGAAAATTTTAGAAAAATATGTATATTCGTGAAATTGTTTTCATTTAAAGGGGAGTTGGTCATAGTCGACTTCTTTAGCATGGGACCAACTATCCATACAAATAATGACCCCATCTAGGAGGTTTTTTTTATAGATATACTTCCACAATGATCTTTGCACATGAAAATATCCCATCCTTTTTCTCCATGTAGTCAATGTACTCTCCCAATGATTTATTTATCATTCCAACAATGTAATGGAAGGTATGGAAGTTTCACCCAAATATAAAAAATGAAGGAACTTCAAAGTATGGGTTGAAGCTAGGGCTCCATTGATCTAGGTAGAGACCCTGGGTTCCCATGAAATAAGGACCACTTATAAAAATT
>JAXQQM020066365.1:0-66495 GCA_034641835.2 Pinus albicaulis
TTGCAACAAGTCTTACAACTGATGAACATATTAGTCATGCATATTTATTTCAAGAATGATTTGACCACAAAGCATACCTTTTCTCCTTATCTTTTGAGCTTTGTTAAAAATGAAAAAGGATTTTAAGTGCACTTTTATCTCTTTTTTGAGATTGGATAACAATGAAAAAGGAACCTCTGGAGTCTTCTTTCAACTCTTTTCAGACTCCGATAATGTGAAAATATTTCCGATCACTTGTCTTTTCGAGCTCATAAAAGTAAATGAATTGATATCTACTCGGTATAAGTTTAACCCTTTTCTAGACTAAGATAGATTATTTACAAAAAGGAATACCTTGGTCAAACATGACTAAAGAGGTTCTCTTAGATATTATTTTACTTTTTTCGGATCTGAGTGACAACTTTATGAAAAATTACTTATGGAGTTTTCTTTCGTCCTCTTTTTCAAACTCTCTAAATATGAAAAAGGATCAGGTTGTCACTGTCATTAAGCTCATTAAAACATAAAATATCGACGGGCTTGTCGATCATGGCAAGAATTGAGTTTCATTCATCGCTAGACTCGTTAAATTATTAAATAGAAATGTGTTATTCGCCCGAAGGGTTGAATTATAGATCAAGAAAAATTTATCCTCCTCAAGCTTGTTAAAAAATAAAGAGGTACTAGTTGACAAATGACCGGGGAAAATTTGGGAAAGTGAACATGACTTTTTACAGGAGCAGGTCACTCTTAAACATGACACTTCAGTCCATCACCGTGGCTGTTTGGGTTGGGTAATATTCTTGATGGTTCATTCATACCTATGGTTCATCATACCTTCACTTCGATTTTGGGTCAATGCTGCCAACTCATCTTAGTGTCACCGATATTTTCAAGATAATTCATCAAGTGAATACTCATCCTTCAACAATACTAATAAACCTTCATTCTCATGATAGTCATCCCTGAACATTGCTATATCAAGTCATACCTTGTTGTGTAACCAGCTCCAAAAATAGAAGAAAAAAGATATCAACGCCTTAGAAATAAGCCACTTCGAGGGGGCAACCTCCAATACATTACATAAATGAACAATTCTTGGATGATACAATTTACAAAACCTCCTTTCTATATATAGGAGTCCATGGGGCCATAATATAATCCTAGTGGGGCCATAATGTAATCTAGCCGACCTAACAATAATAATGTGAGGGCACAATAATAACAAAGTCAGAGTTACAAGTGTTGTATAATTCTTCGTGAATTCAATGCGAAAAAGAACCACTTTAGCTACGCATAACTAATAGCCCTAACAACAACAATGGCTGCAAAACATCTTCAGATCTGCAATTAGTAGTTAAAGTGCTGCAACAAACAGATCTATAAATGGAAAGATATTAAGCAGTAAAATAAAGAGTTTGCTCCATGCATCCAACAGACAAGACAAGAACACGATTTTTGAATGAATTTTTATATTACAGGGCACCTGGGAGGAAAACAAGAAGGTGTATCCAGCTCTCCTCAATGGGATGGGTTCTTTGTAGTCCTTAGCACTTCAGATCTAAGCTTTCTCTCTCTTGTAGATGTAGAAAACCCAATGCAAAAATGAAGCTCAATGGGAGCAAGTGATGAAAAAATGAGACCAAGTGTGTAGATCCAGAGTGATCTAGTAGGCAACAAAATGTGAAGAATGATGGGGAAAACCCTCCTATTTATAACAAAATATTGGGTCATTCTAGATCTTGGTGCATGATTAAAATAATGTTAACCAAATCTAGATCCACCTTTTATGGAATATTTTATTATATTTGTTGGAGGGAAAGGGTCTTTGACTTGGGTCAAATCCCTTGATTAGTTAAAAATAAATAAATAAATGATTTATTTATCTTTTTAAGGAAGTGGTTGGAAGATAATCAAATAAATAATTATTTATTTAATTATTTGTGGGTGATTTGGTCATATTTAACAAGGAATATTATCTAAACAAGATTTAAATAATCATTCCTAGAAATTAATGAGATAAATAAAGGTTTATCTAATTAATTTCTTTGGTTTTGGGTTAAACATGACTGGGAATAATAATTAAATTATGGTTTAATTAATTATTCCATGAGGAAAATCAAACAAACATGGGTTTGTTTAATATTTCCTTTTGGGGTTTCCTGTTTTAACATAGTGAAAGCAGTTTTACTTAGGGTAAAACTGGTCTTACATGGTGTACTTGGGTCCATCTAATGATAATAGGTTAGATGACCAAAAAATAGTGTAACAGATTGCCCCCCAGCGTGCGAGTGTCAGGAGCAAATCGTATGACCGAAGTACGTTGTAAGAACACAATCACTAGACAACAAAAGGGGTGTCAAAGAGAGAAAGGTGAGGTAGATAGTGTGCTGAAGGACTAGACCCTGAGGAGACGAGACTCGGAGGTGCAACAAGTCTCTTTTTATGAGAGGGTACCTGTGCTGAAGGCGGCGGGGGAGGCATACCTATGCCCGCCGAGACAAAGTACAAAAGAATAGTGTGTCCAGTAAACAAGGGACCGAACCATAGAGTACAGCTGGCATAATCAAGAGCCAGATAAAAATATAATGAAGAGTCTCACATACATGCTGTGCCTGGGATAACAGCCAGGACTAGTACAATAATATCTGAGTACATGAGATAAATACAACCCAAATGCCCCTTGTAAATGGGGAAGGGCTCACAAAATCTGACTGATACATGCAAATCAAAGAGGCGCTGCAAGTAGCTAAGGCCAACATCATCAAATATCTGGAGCTGCATCGAAGGCTGCAAGGAAGAGGTCATCCGGGCATGTGGGGGGCTACTTGTAGGGCCACCCCCTCATGAGGGGTGAGTTCCTCTCACACATGCTTCATCAATCATCAAGAGGCTATTCTTTGGGTCAGGCCCCGAAGATCCAGTATACGACTCTCGATCATGCTTGGGCGAAGCAATCAGAGTCCAGAAATGGTCCCTGCGATCAGACGCCAGGAACAGAGTGGGCCGGAACCAAGGTACACCGCCCTCTAGACCTGGCTTATGGAATGAATGAGCTGATGTCGACAGAAGGAGGTCCGCCATAGGTGAGGCAATGAGAGATCCTCAACTAAGGCACGAGAAAAAATAGTAGAGCGACGGACAGACTGACACTAATGATGATGGCGAAATGGAAAGGATGGGGTGGCGAATGGACGAATTCCCTTGTTAGAGCATAAAGGGCATAAATGACATGGTAGCGACTGACACAGTCTCAGAAGGGATAGGGGACAGTGGGGCTGAAGGTCATGATATGCGACACAAGAGAGGAACCAAGCAATGAAGAATGGAGGGCTATAGTGGGGTACAAAGGGATATGGTATAGACTCCATGGATGCAAGGATGACGCAACTTGGATGCTCTAAACAAGGGCGACTCAATGGTGCTGCAATACAGTAAAGGCCCCAATGGGGGACCATGAAAGCATGAGTTAAAGGTGGGAACTCATGACAAAAATCGACACGAACATGGACGAGTAAGGGGGCAGTATGGTGCCCCCAGTACGAGTGGCATAGGTGAGGAAATTCGATTTTTTAAGGAGTGGTGAAGTGACCCTTCGTGGAAAAAATGTGTCCGGGTGGAGTATCAAATCACCAAAAACTAAGTAAAACCCATTTGAGAGCTCGGTGAGATCTATCCAGCGGTGCTGACGGTTCGTCGAACGGGGCTACGGTGTGGTCGCAGCAGTCGAAAGAAGAAACAGGGGTTCTCTTTTAATAGACGATTTTCCTCAAAATCATTCATTTGCTATTATTCTTTGTGGTGGATCTTTGGAGAGGAGAGAAGGCCCTAAATCTTGCGGCGGCCGTAGCGACAAACCGACCGTTGGAATCAAGATGCGCGGTTGGAGTAGAGGCCTAACCTTGCTCTTGCATTTTGATGGATTATATTTGCGGTTTAGGGCCCAGAATCCCGAGAAGCAGCCCTCCTTCATCTCTAAACTGAGTGCACTTTTTGAGGAAAAAGTGCGACCAGTGGGCCTATCGGAGCAAAAAGTGCGACTGGTCAGAAAATGGCGAAGCTTGCGACACTGGGAGATGGGGGGTTTTTGGTGCTGTTTTATGGCTGGAAGTTGGGTTTTGGTGTTTGGTTATGGTTTTTTCGATCTGTAAGCTGAAAAAAATGATGTGTTTGTGCAGGTATGGCAGATTTACGGGTTAACTGGAGAGAGAGAGATCTGGGGACACTACGAGCAGAGATCCAGGCGAATCAGGGCGTCCGCCGTGTATTGGCCAGATTTGGGGTTCTCAAGTTTTTGGAGAACCCGTTGATGAGAGCAGGGGAACCGTTACTGGCCCGGATTATCAGTTATTGGGATCCAGATCAGGAGATCTTTGTAGTGCAAGGGCACAGGATCGAACTGACGGTCCAGGACGTGTACTTCCTGACCGGCCTCCCACCACTGGGGATGGTGGGAAACACACAGCCAGTGCTTCCGCGGGGGCGGCATATCATGGATTTCATGGAACGCCATTGTCGACCGGGTCTCCAAGTCAAGGGGACTCGAATACCGATCGGGGATCTAGAGAGGCTAGAAACCCGTGCAGTGGCCGCAGCTGTGCTGCGAATCCTGGGCAGCCAGGCGTTCCATCACATCACCAGTGGGCAGATGACGATAGTGGATAGTGTGTTGGGTGGGACCTACTTTGGGTGGGCCCAAATGATGTTGGTGGCGCTAAAGCGACAGTTGTCGCTATGCAGGCGGCAGGAGAATCATGATTGCTCATATGGGACTTTATTGTGCGCCTTCTTCTTTGAGAAGATCCCGACCTTGAGGCCTCATGTGCAGCTTCCAGATGGGGGCCCGAGAGAGCCCAGGATGCGCCGTTGGGGACGACTACTCGGCAGGGGAGGAGGAGGGGCGGTCGGGCGAGTGTTTCGACCGGAGTTTTTTGCCCATTGGGATCAGATGCCGTTGTACATAGACGACTACCCTTATAGTGGGATGAGCTACTGTGGGGATCCGGATTTGCCACTTCCGCCTGGTCGAGTCTGGGGGCCCGATGGTAAGTGACAAATTGCTATTCTTGTGTGGGCATGTTAAAGTTTTTGAATAGTAATTAATGATACTGATTCATGTACTTTTGGTATGCAGATATAGCACCGGTGAAACCGGCCGGATATATGGGACGACCGGCAGCGTCTGGAGCTACAGGTCCAAGTGGGTCGAGGGCAGCGCAGAATGAGGATGCAGCCGCCCTGCTGGAGGACATCCGCCGTAGATGTGAACAGTTGTTGACCGGAGTATCAGAGCGCGGGTGGTAGGATTTAGACGACCAGTACATAGAGCCATGTGTTGGTCTCCCCTTGGAGTGGCGAGGTATCATGTGGCGCATGGCGATGGCCGGTCAGGCTATGCGTGATCTACATGCTGCGGGGGCAGAGCCATTGGCCCGGGAGCCTCCAGATAGTGATTAGGGGTAGGGGCATGTGGTGCCCCCTCTGATGTATGTAGGGGCAGGTGGTGCCCCCTATGATGTATGTAGGGGCAGGTGGTGCCCCCAATTTTTGGCTTTTTGTTTGTAACATACTATGGGCATGTCGTATGTATCAGAGTAGATGGACTCTATATATATGTTTTGCGACACATATTATGGATATGTATCGTCTTTTGATGGTTGATTTAATGTTATTGTCTTGTATGAAATGTGTGTGATAAATGCCAATCTAGAACATGGTTTGCGATACTATCTACATAGTGATTTTGGTCTCGGGGTACATGGTTGAAAGTTATGGTTTCAAACACACGTATTAAGACTTTCACTCGTAAATAGCGTCTAAACAGCATAGGGTTATGCACACGATAAACACCATTTAGTTGCATTACAAGAAGCAGGGAATCCAAACGAACGTGCAGATGGAGGATGCGATGAAAGAGGGCATCAGCTAATAGGCCACGCACTACATCATATTCGGCCTGATTGTTGGTGGCAGAACCAATTCATACCTCGTTAGAAAGAACGAGGTCATGCAAGGGGGTGAAGATGGCCCAACCTGCCGAGGCAAGATTCCTGGATTAGCGACTTGCACCATCGGCATAACCAATAAAGGGTGTGGACGGGGGGTCCTGCAAAATGGTGTGACAAGACAATAAATGAGGGGATGAAAGGAAATGACGGCAGCGTGAGGGTACAGAAGTCATCGAGCGACAATGGCAGGAGGAGGGGGAAGTGGCAGGATGATCAAGACTCAAACAAGGTGGTGTATGAGAGCTATCGGAAACATGGTGAGGACTCGGGCTACGGAGGTCAACAGAGACACAAGTGGAGTGATCTCGAGTATGAGGGGGAATAGAGTGATCAAGGGACACAACAGGGGAGGATGCAGACGGGCTAGGCTCCGAGTGTCGTGCAGAGGAGGATAGGTAAAGGATGGTTACTGTAGACTCCGTCATCTGAACATCAGGGGGGGGAATGTCGATGGGAGCGGGGGGATCCTCAGGCTGGCCTGAAGCATACTGCGCGAGAATGGGAGAGGCGGATTGATTTTGTTCAACCTCATACTCGCTGATCACCTCTAGGGAGGCGCGGTAATGCGTCAGGTGAGGAAAATGGTGGGAGTAGTGGCCATGGACACCGCACAAGGCACAGGGTTTGTTGGTGCGGAGAGTCTTGGGGTTCTTGGGAACGGACGAAGAAGGAGTGGGGGCTTCAGGGACCGTAGCGTCGGGGAACGCGACTTTAACCATGGGCCGGATACGGGGTAACTCGGGACAAGCATGGGTGGCATGACCAGTGACATCACATAAGGCACAAGGCTTCGTGGGCGGAGAAGGAGCCGGGTCGGTTATGGTGGTCTGGTCTTTGGTTTCCCCCTTGCGGGCTTTGCCTTTCTTCTCGGGAGCCGTCACAACAGGAGAAGGGTCCTGTGGAGGTGCTGGGGGCACAGTGGCTATGGAGGAAGCGAGGGGAACCGATTGAACCGGTGTCAAAGCCATGTAAGGTTTGGGGTGACCAGGAGGGGTGGCGGCTGGGGGATCAAGGTACCAGACCGGAATGCCCAAGGTCAAGTTAGGGAGGGAGAGGGTGGCCATGACGGGGACATAATATACGCCGGGAGGGGGAACTAGGAAAGGGATCTGCCCAGCAGGGAAATGACCAGGAGGGACGGCTTCAAGATGGTTGAGGCCAGGAGGAACCGATCCGGGAGGATAAAGAGGTTCAGGGATACCAGCTGTAGGGGGAGGGCCAGAAGGAGGAGGTCCGGCTGGCTGAGAGGAATGGCTAGGAGCGGGTTGTGGAGGAGCGGGTTGTGGAGGGCAGCTTGAGACGATTGCATCATGCAAACATTCGACAAGCTGGGATCAGTAACAGGAGGGGGGGGGAAGATGAGGAAAAGTACCAAGCAGGGTGGAATCTTTATAGACGCCGGGGGAGACACTGGTCAAAGAATCGACGGTTTTCTTATTGGCTACAGAAGAGATGGTCGTCTCGGAGGAGGTCTGGGACGACGGCTCATGATAAGATAGCTGGTCGATGGTGACTATCTTCCCATTATGTGGGAAAGACATCTTGCGGAAAACCGCGGATGGGACAGCAGACATGGCATAGGTGTAGCTTCGCCCCAATAGAATGTTGTAGTCTAGAGGAGCGTCAATGACTTCGACATCAACGCAAACAGTCTTACCGGCGAGGGTGATGGGACAGTTACGAAACAGGCCAATAGGCTGGGAGGCATGACCATCCCACGCTCGAAGGGTGATCGTGGAAGGGGCCAACTCAGGGGATCCGAGTTGCTTCCAAACCGAGGCGGACATCACACAGGTGGATGCCCCCTCATCAATTATACACCGGGATACAGTGGCGTTCCGGATTTTGACTGGGATTTGGAAAGCAACGGAAGGAGGAAGAGGAGGATGGTCCGATTGAGTGGCGTCAAAAACAATCATTTGGTCATCAGCAGGATCAACAGCGCCCACGGCAGATAGTAGAGCCTTATTTTGAGAAGGGCACGACTAGAGGAGTTCCAGTGTGGAAATGGCAGCAGGGGATTGCGCCAAATCATCTACTATACTATACGATTGAGCGGCTCGACCGGAAGCAGCATTTCGGCGTAATGGGCCCTTTGGAATCTTTGGATGAACCTCAACTTTGGGTTGAGGGATGTGTAAGGGGCCACTGGATGTCGAAAGAGGCTCTGTAGAACCTGAAGAGGGAGGCTCGGGAGCAGAATGAGCAGGAGGCTTGGGGTACTAGCGAGACCGAGTTTGAAGGTGAAGGTCGACGGATGGGGAAGGATCGGAGTGCATCATAAGGATCTGGTAATCAGAGGAACCAGAAATGGAAGGGGGGGTGGCTACCTGGCTGTCGGGCGGTTGGGTAGCCACGAATCCCTGTTGAGGGAAAGGATCGGTGAACACAGCTGGCTGGGTAGTGGCCACATTAGGAGGAGCATGAGGGGAGGCGTGTTGTCCGCGCAATGTGGCTTGAGACTCCCACATCTGCCGCATCTGGGGTAAGAGAGGACAATCGTGAGTGTAATGGCCATAAACACCGCAACACGAACATGGCTTGTTTGTGCGAAGCGGCCTGTCCGGCTTGGGCGGAATGCCCTGTTGCTGGTTGCTAGTGTTAGGGTCCACACCAGAATTGAGTCCTCGGTTACCAGGGGCAGATTGGTTCTGGTTGCCTCTCCGCCTTCTTTGAGAAGAAGGGGGATTAATCGCGCCCTGCTGTGCAAATACTTGCCCTAGAGGGGGTTGTAGGTGCTGTTGCGGGTTGTGAGGAGGCAAGGGAGGCAGAAGCGCATATGCTGGAGGAGCTGGCGCACCAGGCTGTGGATAAAGGTAAGGGTTGGGTGGGGCGACATTGAGGTAAGCAGGAGGTTGGGCAAAAGGAGGAGGCATGCCGTATCCTGGATACATGTTGCCGGGAGGGGGAAGAGTGCTTGAGGTGCTGGCCCCTCCCTGAGGGAGACCATAGCCCATAGGAGGTTGAGCATACGGGTGGGAAAGAGCTCCAACGATACCGTCGGCGGAATGAGATGCCCCCGGGGCGTTAGCGCCACCGGGCCTAGGGATGTCAGGAAGAACGGTATAAAAATAACCAGATTGAGCGTAGATCAGGTCATATTTCAAGGCTATTTGGAGGGCGGCTTCTTCAGTTTGAGGGAAGTGAGAGGCGACATCTTTGCCGATGGGAGCGGGAAGGGTACGAAGGAACCAGTCCATATAAACCCGATCTTCGAAGGGAGGGGCTCGACATAAGCTCCGTCTTCGTCGCCATTCCTGAACATGGGCAGAAAGGCGTGTTGAAGAGGCTTGCTTGAAGGAAGTCAAGAGCTCCGTGCCAGTATCGTATCGGAGAGGGAGCTGGAAGTACGACAAAAAGGCTTGGGCAAGAGTCTCAAAGGTGGTATGGGTAGAGGTGGCTTGTTCGACATACCATTTAGAAGCTTCGCCGGTAAGCGTGCGTTGGAAAAAACGAAGACGGATGGAGTCATCGGTAATGGAATTGGAGGAACACCACATGTGGAAAGATCGGACGTGATTGGTTGGATCTTCGCCATTAAGGCCCTCAAACTTAGGGATGTCGGAGGGTAGCTTGGTTGGCATAGCGGGCCAGTTAGCATTGTGGTGAATAGGGTCATTGATCAACTGATGGAAATCGGGGAGGCTGAGGCCTGCAATGTACGACAGCACAGGGGTGACCGGGGTAGTTCCTGTGGCGGTTCCGCTAGCAGTGGGACCGGCATTGGGGCCGGGGGCACCGCTAGCGTTAGGCCTTGGACCAGACATAGTGAAGGTAACAGGGGGAGAACCAGGAGGAGAAGGAGGACCCGATG
Organism: Pinus albicaulis; assembly: GCA_034641835.2. Taxonomy (NCBI): domain Eukaryota; kingdom Viridiplantae; phylum Streptophyta; class Pinopsida; order Pinales; family Pinaceae; genus Pinus; species Pinus albicaulis. The sequence goes on from JAXQQM020066365.1 coordinate 9,802, forward strand.
AATCAGGAGAGGAGTCGGAGTGCGGACTCGAAGGTGGACTGGCTCGACGACGGCGGTGCGGAGCAGGTCGATCAACCGGAAACTGAGGGTGAAGGCCAAGAAGTCTCCGGGAAAGGCGCCTTGGGGGCGCAATGATGACAGGAAGAAGAAAACAGCCAAGGGCAGAAAGGGACAGAATCAAGTAATGTCAAGGGCAGATAAGGTGCAGTGACAATTGATTTTAGAGTCTTTTCCAGGCGGTGTTAACCAGGCGCTTCTTCGCTTAGGGTCAGTGTGTGGCGTGCGTTAATTTTAATTTTTAAACCCTTTCCGTTTTGAGAGCAAGAAAAAAGTGTGCTGCGTAGCTGAAAATAAACCTACAGAACAGAATATAATGCTGAAATAACAGAAAAATAACAGCTACTTGTGCATCTATCTAACCCAAGAAGGTGGGTCTCTCAAAAATATGCTGAAAAGAAAGGGAAAAACTATGTAAAACACACAGAAAAGGGGCCAATAGATCTAAGGTCAAAGGGGACAGGGATCTAGAGGACAAAGCTGCTGAAAAGAGGTGCAGATCACAGCCAAGAGACAGAGGCAAGGTGGCTGGAAAAAGGAAGGAAATCAACAAAAAACTGGAGGGGCAAGGCGGAGGCCTTCAAAGGAGGTCTAGACAAAATGACAAGAGGTGATTTGAAAGGAAAAGAGGCTGATTTCAATGGATCTGAAAGGGAGGTAACAGATCTGGAACAGAGGGGGCTGAAGCTCTGAAAAACCGATGGCTGAAACAGCTAAAACTCTTCCACAAAAAGTGGAGGGTACTAAAGCCCTAAGGGGCTGGGTTCCCACTTAGATGAGTAAAAACAGATCAGATCTTGGTCAAGGCGGGCTGAGACAGAGGCTGGAAAACCCTGACAGAAGCTGCAGCAGAACCCAGAAAAATTGCAGAAAAATTGCTAAAAAAATGGCAGGTCGCAATTTCTGACCTGATCTGAGTGCAGGTCGCAGAAAACAGGCTGAAAAGTGCGACCTGGAGGTCCAGGTCGCAGGTTTAGGGCCAACAAGTGCGACCCCCCCCGTTCCGGTTGTCTCGGCAGCAGATTTTCAGAAAATTTGCCGTCTCAGTTGCGGCTGGTGTCGCTTACCTGCGCAATAGGGCCAGAAACACACTGAAGTTAGAAATTTTAAAATTTTAGGGTTTTAGGTGAGAAAAATGACATAAAAAGAGGAAAACTAAGCAGCTGAAAAGAAGCCCTAGGGCCTGAAGTAGCTGGATATGCAGGAATATGAAAAACGACAGCGGTCGTAATTTAAAACCCGTGTGGAGTCGCCATTTGTTAGTATGAATTCTTCGTCAAAGTGTACGAAAAAGAACCACTTTAGCTACGCATAACTAATAGCCCTAACAACAATAATGGCTGCAAAACATCTTCAGATCTGCAATTAGTAGTTAAAGTGCTGCAACAAACAGATCTATAAATGGAAAGACATTAAGCAGTAAAGTAAAGAGTTTGCTCCATGCATCCAACAGACAAGACAAGAACACGATTTTTGAATGAATTTTATATTACAGGGCACCTGGGAGGAAACAAGAAGGTGTATCCAGATCTCCTCAATGGGATGGGTTCTTTGTAGTCCTCAGCACTTCAGATCTAAGCTTTCTTTCTCTTGTAGATGTAGAAAACCCAATGTAGAAGGTAGAGCTCAATGGGAGCAACAATGGCAGAAAATGAGACCGAGTGTATAGATCCAGAGTGATCTAGTATGCAACAAAAGGTGAAGAATGAAGGGGAAAACCCTCCTATTTATAACAAAATATTGGGTCATTCTAGATCTTGGTGCATGATTAAAATAATGTTAACCAAATCTATATCCACCTTTTATGGAATATTTTATTATATTTGTTGGAGGGAAAAGGTATTTGACTTGGGTCAAATCCCTTGATTAGTCAAAAATAAATAAATAAATGATTTATTTATCTTTTTAAGGAAGTGGTTGGAAGATAATCAAATAAATAATGATTTATTTAATTATTTGTGGGTGATTTGGTCATATTTAACAAGGAATATTATCTAAACAAGATTTAAATAATCATTCCTAGAAATTAATGAGATAAATAAATGTTTATCTAATTAATTTCTTTGGTTTTGGGTTAAACATGACTGGGAATAATAATTAAATTATGGTTTAATTAATTATTCCATGAGGAAAGTCAAACAAACATGGGTTTGTTTAATATTTCCTTTTGGGGTTTCCTGTTTTAACATAGTGAAAGTGGTTTTACTTAGGGTAAAACTGGTCTTACATGGTGTACTTGGGTCCATCTAATGGTAATAAGTTAGATGACCAAAAAATGGTGTAACAACAAGGGTACAATAATAACAATAAGGGGGTTACACTAACAACAATAAGGGACTATACTAGTAATATAGGGACCTAACATGTTGCTTTCCCAAGATGCAACACTCACAAGTATTATCATATATTTTGATGGGAGGTAATCCTCTGAATATCTGTTTAAATTTCTTTGCCAACAATCTTAAACCGGAAAAGTGCAAGCATCCAAAATGAAAGTTCCATAACCAATAATCATTAGAAAATGCAACTATAAAAGAGCGGCGATCATTTGTAGTTATAGTGGGAAATAGTTTGTTCATCGTCATACGCACCTTTGCTATCAGCGCTTGCTTGGGGGTTTGTCATAAATAACACACTCTTTCCCACGAAAGATAACTATCGCTACCCAACGTTAATTGACCAACACTTATCAAATTGCATTTGAGACTAGGAACATAATATACCTGCGAGATTGTCTTTGGCTCCTTTGCTTGAGTCGGAATATTGACTACTCATTTTCCATCTACATCCATAGTCTTGTAATTCCCCAATTTTACCTCTGTCTTCAAATATTGATCCAAATTTGCAACCAAATTCTTGTTGTTTGTTATGTGGTTACTGCAACCATTGTCTGACAACCACACCTTATCGAATGGTTCATGCATGTTGTTGCATGTTAGGAACATGGAGTTAGTATTCTATGTACTAACATTAGCTCTCTAGTTTTATTGTGTTGAAGTTTGCAACAAGAAACAATGAAATTGGCATCAAAACAACATTCAACACCTGATCCTAGTGAAAATTAAGTACCTACACTAGGGTGGGGCCCACGAGGATATTTTTAGGTGTATGTCTATTTTTATTATCCTTTAATTTAGATGGACATTAAGCGCAATATATTCTCAATGTGGACTTGAAAAATAGTTAATTGAAGTGGAAAATAAGTTAGCTAAGTGAATTTCGAGTTAGAGGTTGGTTGGTGGGACATGCAAAGTAATTATAGTTTTAACAAAGTTCAAAGTGCAGCGGTACATTAGTTAATGCAAGTTGTAAATAATTTAACTCGGTTAAGTGAGTTAAATTTAGTTGTGACAAATGCAGCAGCTGCAAATGCACTAGTGAGAGATCAGAGTGAATTAAATTTTAACTAATTCACATGCAATGATCTCACATGTAAGCGATGTTTTACTATTATTAGGCTGCATGCATGTCGGCTCCGGTGGAGACCCGATTGAGATCTAGGTGAAAGGGAAGTGTGACTATCGGTTGTGATATTAGATGACTACCGAGGTGTAGGTAAAACACCACGAAATTTGTCCATGAGACTTAGCACAATTGAGAAGAGATTTGAAATTCTTTGTGATTAAGGATTGCATTCATCGAGGCTGCGTGAGCAAGGTAGCAATTTGTCTGGGCGGAAAATTGGGTGAGAGTATTGGCCCAAGTTTATTTGAGATAGTGTGAGACATTTAGTTGAATACGGAGGATTCTTGGCAGAAAAATTATAATGTAATTGTTTCATGATTCCTTGTGGAATATAAAATATATGATGAGGGTTTTGAGTAGTAAGCTTTCCCAGAAAATGCGGTGTTGTGGTTTTCATCTACTCTTATTTGCTTCATGTGATTGGAAATTGTGTTGTTTTTAATTCCGCAAAATATTTGTAGAGTGATTCAATATTTAACTTTAGTGCATTTTTAGATCGGGTGAATCCATGATATACATTCATGTTCTATAATTTATACATGGTGTCGAGTACGTATTTATAAATTTTCTACATGGTATAAGAGCGAGGAATTATTTCGGTGTGTGAGTTTGAAGAGAATATATAAGAAATTTTGATGATTTTTTTATAGCATATTTGGATTCCTTGTGAAAAAATACCCAAATTGATCGGTCGAATCGGAGCTCGGATGAGGGAGATATGCTCGATTTAAAATCAACTCTTTTATTGAAAATTTTGCGATGTGTCGGAACGGGGTCTCCTGCTGTTGCGAATATGGTCCATTTTGTATATTTTTTATTATATTTAATCTGGCGGCGGGGTTTTGGGGCGGGTCAAAGCCCCCTAATACATTGTAAGTGGGCCAAGGGTAGACCAAGAGTCAACAGAACGCGGTTTGCGGACCATTGGATGTGTAAATGAAAGTACTATAAATATTTGAACCTTTTTTGAGTCGATAGGTAGGAATGAATAGAGATTGATGCTAAGTGTGAGCTGTTAGATATGGGATTGGGTTATTGGGTTAGGACTCCTGTTGGGTGTGTGCGCGGAGATCCTCGGTCGTCTTTGTGGAGACTAACTGCTTTGTGTACGCGGGTTGGTTTTGTGGGTATGTAAGAGACTTTTTGATAAGTAATATATGCAAAGTATCGTGGATATCTAATGTTTGTTTGATCTATTTGGCTATAGTTATTAAGGACTTGAATTATATGTGATTCTGTTACGAAATTTGTGAATGATATGTGTTTATGAGGCTGCGAATTATCTATGTTATGATAAGCACGTATACCAATCGATTAAGTCTGGCACAACGAATATATTGTTTATGCTTATACTTGGTTGTATGCATGTGGATGTGAGCCGTTATATAATTACAGTGGCTATTACTCTGGTTAATCATTGAAAGTCTTGCGAATGACCTCGAAGTTTGCGTAGATACGATAGTTTCCGAACGGTTCGACTTACCTTTCTTGTCTCTCGAGTGCGGAAACGCCTGGTTCCAACACCCACCCATCTTGCTTCGAGTGAGGCTTTTTTGCCTACGCAAGCCAGGTCATTGCTGAAAGGGCCGGTAGTATAGGGGTTTGTTAGCAAACCTTAACCTCGAACCTAGAGTCGGGACCCCTCAAGCCAACACGATGGTGGGACAATTACAATGTGCGTGAGTTGGAAAAGGAAAGGTGTTACTTAGACACAAAGCAATGGGACAAGCCAGAAGATTGGGATTCGAGTTTAGAATCTCTATAGAATTGATGTGAATGTTATTTCTACATAGCTTCCTATCATTGGGAAGTGTGAGAAAGCCATGCAATTGACCCTTGAGAGGGAGTTGGATTAGCATGCAAGTGAGAATGAACCTCAAGATGTGGAGCGACCACCTATAGAGGATCATGGAGTGGGAGCAACCACTCATGCAAAGAAATTTCGAGCCGGATGGGAAGAGGGAGTGCATGCAGCTATACCTCCGGAGTGTGAGGTGGGGCGACATGCATGATTAATACCAAGAAGAAATTTTGGGCGAGGATTCATTGAGATGGTGTGCGTATCATGAATTGAACTTGGCTATGAGGAGCCCACAAAGTAGCGATGGCATGATCGGTTAGATTGATGCGATTAGATGTTGGGAGGACATGAAATCAAAGTGGCCAGGTGTCGGATACTAGAGTGCATATTAGAGTTGGCAATAAAGTGTAGAGTTCATGGATGCGGATGTCAACAATGCGGAGGATCGAGTAGACATGCGGTAGGTGCCAAACAAGTCGGAAGACTTTGATGACGGATGCATTATGCGATTCGGTTGTTTGGAGGCTATTCCATTTCGGAAGTGTTGCATGCAAAGGTTGCATGTGGGATAAACACTAGCGAAGTGTTGCATGCAAGAGTTGCATGTAGGATAAACACTAGTGAAGTGTTGCATGTGCGATAAAAATTAGAGAAGTGTTGCATGTTGCATGCATGGATTTTCATGTCGCATGCAAGGGTTGCATGTCGCATGTATGAGTTGCATGCCGAATGAAAGGACATTCCTTTCTTGTTGAAGGGAGTGTTGAAGTTTGCAACAAAAAAAAGTGAAATTGACATCCGGAAACAACATTCAGCACCCATAATCCTAGTGAAAATTAAGCACCTACACTAGGGTGGGGCCCACACAAGTATTTTTAGGTGTATGTCTATTTTTATTATCCTTTAATTTAGATGGACATTAAAATGTAATCTATTCTCAATGTGGACTTGAAAATAGTTAGCGGTGGAAAATCGATTAGCTAAGTGAATTTTGAGTTAGAGGTTGGTTGGTGTGACATGCGAGTAATTATAGTTGTAACGAGGAGTTCAAAATGCGAGTGGTGCATTAGTTAATGCAAGTTGTAAATAGTTTAACTCGGTTAAGTGAGTTAAACTCGGTTATATTTAGTTGTAACTACGGGTACACTAGTGAGAGATCAAAGTGAATTAAATATTAATTAATTCACATGCGGTGATCTCACATGGCGATGTTTTACTATTGTATACGCATGCATGTCGGTTCTAGTGGAGACCTAGTTGAGATCTAGGTGAAAGGGAAGTGTGACTATTAGTTGATATTACACGACTACCAAGTGTAGTTAAAACACCATAGGATGCCCATGATACTTAGCGCAATTGAGGAAGGCTGAAATTCTTTATGATTAAAGATTGCATTCATCAAGAATTGTGTGAGCAAGGGCGAGGAGCTATGCGAAGGCGAGAAAATTGGTTGAGTATTGGCCCAATTTTATGCGAGACATTGTGAGACAATTAGGCGGAATATAAGAGAGGATTCTTGTGAGAAGAATTGTATGTAATTGTTTCATGATTACTTGTGGAATATACAATATATGATAGAGGGTTTTGAGCAGTAAGCTTTCCCTAGGGAATATATGGTGTTATGGTTTTTGATCTATTCTTCTTTGCTTCATGTGATTGGAAATTGTGTTGTTTTTAATTTGGAAAAAATATTTGTTGTACATTGTTAGATCGGGTGAATCAAGATATACATTCATGTTGTATAATTTCTACACCTTGATCAGCTAACTAATTCACCTCAATCAAGAGCATAGTGACCAATTTTATTGCAATAATAACATCTCACCTTTGAGATTTTTCAGATATTTGATTATTGTTGAAGCTTCTACGGCTGCCGCCAATTTCATATTCATGGTCTTCTCGACCATCTCTCGACCACCATATCTTCTACCTCGTCCTCTACCTCTCGATTGACCTCTTCCTCGACTTCGAAAATAGAAACTTGGCTTTTGAAAAGCGAGTTTCTAAAGTGAAATCCTTATTTAAATACATCCTTGCCTCATGCGATAGAAGTGATCCCATCAACTCATCAACTATTAGTTTTTCCAATTCCTTTGCTTCTTCTATGGATGCTACCACAACATCAAACTTGGTAGACAAAGATATAAGGACCTTCTCAATCAGCATTTCAATTCTTAATTTATTCACCATTAATTTTTAAGCGGTTACTACAAACATGACTCGATTCATGAAAAAATCGATGTCCTCTATCTCTTTTATATGCAAACTTTCAAAATCTCTCCTAGTATTCCGCAATTTAAAAAATATTGACTTTAGCCATACCTTGATAGCTTTTTGCCAAATTTTCCCATGCTACTTTTGCGAAGACGCGATCATTATCTTCTGGAACACTTGCTCGGTCCACTCTCTGGCACGGATAGAAGCAACACTTGTGCATTCTTCCTTTTTGTCTTTCTTCAATTGTTCCCTATCTTCATTATGCGAAGGCTCATTCTTGTATCATTCCGAGGGTTCTGGAAACCCAAACTTGACACATGATCTCAAACATCATGCGCTTTTAACATGGTCTCCATCTTAATGGCCCACACATCCCATAATATTTACCGTGAAAGAAGGAAGTTGTGGTAGGCACTTGTTACCATCTTTCATAAAAAATTTCACTTCTCTTATAAAACCCTAGGTTTCTCTAAGTCTTACAAAACTCCAAAAATAACTCCTATAACAAAACTTTATGTTTTATTTTTATATTAATTTTTTTTCTTTATATAAAAATAATCTTTTATAATAGACTTTTTTTTCATCTTATTATATAACTCCACTCTCATATATATATATATATATATATATATATATATATATATATATATATAAAATAAATGAAATAATAATATTAATAGTAATAATAAAAATAAAAATATAATTAAATAAATAAATAAATATATAAAAAATAAAAAATAAAAATAAAAATAAAATAAAAATAAAAAATAAAAATAAATTTTTTTAAAGCCCTTTAGAAAGTCTGTAATACACCAAAATGCTTCTACAAACTCTTACGCTATGCTTAAAAACCTTTTCATATGGCTTTAAACCTCCTTTGATATGAATACTAACACGTTGTTAACTTAACACTGTTCATGGCTACCCACGTGCTAACACTGTGCAGGTTGTGATTTACCTGCGTTAGTGCCTTAACGAGGCTCACAACAGAGATTACAAGTACTATGATGATATTACAATTACAAGGTGCATTGGATGGAAGCTATATCGTAAATGGTGCTGCAAATCGAGATGGACATCATCTAGATAATACGCTCCAAGAAAGGCATTGTGCTGGATTCATGATAAAATAAATGCATTGAAGGTTACACACTACATGCACATCGTTGAAATATGATACATGTAGTCTATATATATAGACATGATGGGAATATTGAGAAATATTGAGAAGCAATGTGGTGAAGCACCACCTCTCGAATCCATATATATATATATATATATATTTATTTTGGGAATACTGAGAAGTAATGTGTTGAAGCACCGCCCCTCGAATCTATCATAGGAATTTATAAATGGTGAATGCAGGGGTGTTGATATAGCATCGATGAAATTGAAAGAAATATCAAATAAGGACCAAAAAAGAGACGAATACAAAAAACATTTTATTTGGATAAAAGTTAAGGTGCACATGCGGCGCGTTGAAAGGCTATTCGTATAACACTACATTAGGCAACTCCAAGGCTACCATGTGATGGTAGGCTTATAAGGTATTCATCTCATTGTTTTAACGCTTGCAATATTGCAAGTATCAAGGATGTAACAATGTGGCATCACAGAGATATGACAAATGCCATACGATAACTTGATGATAGCAACTACTTTGAAAGGGAACAAAGGTCAACCATATCCAACACTAGTACAATGATATGAAGTAATGAATGATTGTGCTAGTGCATGAGGCTTCGAAAAAGAAAATCAAATGATACCATATGATGAATACTGAAGGGGATACTTTGAAATGATTGGGCTACATTTGCAGCAAGAGGGGCCAAAATGATGACTTATGAGAAGCACTATAATGGAAGTGATAGATTGAAAGCACTGGATGGGCATAAGGATGTATAACGATAATAGAGTCATGGAAGTACATGAGATCAAGATGCATAAAGTTGGTTGTGATAAGGCCACATATGTTGGATAGAATGTTACAATACATAGAATGCAACATAACATTGAGTGCATTGATGATGGTATTGAAGATGTGCAGGTAGAAAGTAGCACCACAATATAGTTGAACAAGCGAGGTGATGCTTGGAGAGTGCCATAATATGCGGCACGGTTAAATTGCTTGAAGGAAAATGTGATTTAAGTCTGTTGTATGTTGGCACATTGAACACTTTCAAACCTAGTCCATTGAATCCTATCCCTTGGATTTATGCCATGCACCCAACACATGAGCCCCACACCTTCTGAGAGCACATGGAACATGAGCCCCACACCTTCTGAGAGCACATGGAACATGAGCCCCACACCTTCTTTGAGCACATGGAAATTTTTAAATTCTTAGAGCACATGGAACATGAGACCCACAACTTCTCAGAGCACACGGAACATAAGCCCCACACCTTCTTAATTGTATCACATTATGCCTCTCCTTGGCACTTTTTAAAATTCTTATCTAGGGCTACCCTCTCCTTAGCACTTTTTTGATTCTTATCCGGGGCTGCCCTCTCCTTAAATTTTGCATGCCCCACACCTTCGAGCATATGGAACTTTTTAAATTCTTATCTAGGGCTACCCTCTCCTTAACTTTTGCATGCACTTCAAGGCCAATGCATGAAATAAAGGAAACAATGGATTACACATTTTAGTTGATTTGAAAGTTATGAAAGGTTTGATGCTTATGCAAAGGGTGAGCCTATACTAAAATATGCATCAACATTTCCACAAATGGGCATCGAAAGGAAATAAAATAATGAATTGAAAATATATATGCGATGGTTACCCAATATGAGTGCGAAAAGAGCAAGCGCACCGAGTGCAACTAATTAGAGGGAGAAAATTTAACCCTCTTGCTATTAAAATCCCCCGCACTTGCCGAGCACCATCGCACATCAAGGCTATAGAAACACGTTTCATCTTACGGGGTATAACTAATGTAAATCATGTGTTTAAATAACCTTACAACTATGGTGCAAAGAACAATATTATAAGGGCCTTGCAAGTAATACCATATAGTGAAAGGATTGGAGGAGAGAATGAATGCGATAGAAATTACTACTAGAAAATTGCTTACTATGGTACAATGCATATATTCTTAATACGAAACGCATGAGTTTTCACATAGTGAGGATTATACCAAGAGTGGAAGGAATGAATATATTATGTGGAGTTAATTTTATAATGGGAATGCACTTAAACATTGTAACAGAACTTGGGTCAATCAATATGAAGAGGTGCGATAAATAATTATGGTGACTCAAGGTGAATAAGATTGTAGTTGAGTGATGGAATTAAGGTCATGCCAAAGTATTCACATATTGGAAGTGAATATTTTATTAAAGGTCCTCACATGATGAAGGCGATAAATGTGGGACAAATTCAAGGTTATCGAGAACGATAATACATGTCGTGCTATATATATATATATATATATATATATATATATATATATATATATATATATATATATATATATATATATATATATATATATATATATATATATATATTTGTCACACAAGCATCAAAATTTTAGGGATGTAGATTCTCATTGACCATTTAGCACTCATTATTTAAATCAATTCCAAATTCGATAGTGATTTATTGTTTTATTTTAATAGAGTTTCATCTTGTATCTAATTGATGGTTTTTGATTGGCGAGTTAGAATTGCCGAATGGTTGCTTGCTGGTCATTTATGAATGCTTTGTAGATACTTGTCCCAAATTGGTCCCCATTGTGAACATTCAACTTAGTAGCACTACAACCCAAGGGTGTAATGAAGAAATTATTGAGTTTCCTAAATTCCAATGTTCACCTACAAGATGCTAGGTCAAAGCTTGTTGGGTTTCCTAAATTCCAATGTTCGCCTACAAGATACCCTTAGGTCAAAGCTTGTTGAGTTTCCTAAATTCCAATGTAAGCCTACAAGATGCTAGGTCAAAGCGGTGAGTTTTAATTATTATTGTATTAATTTGCCATAAATGGGAAAATATTAAAATCACGGAAAAAGGTCGAAAAGTAAATATCAAAGTGCCATGAGGAAATTTTAAGGTCAAGGGAAGTTGAAAAATCAGAGTGGAAGTGAAAGGTCATGAGGGAAGTCTAAGGGGAGATCAGGAAGGTGAAGAGGCCACCCCCACCTATACAAATATACCCTCATGCCTCATGCAACAAGACATTAGAACTTAATCTAGGCTTGTAATAGGATTGCTACTTTGTGCTTGAGGAGCTGAAATCCTTCGCTCTTGGTAGCTTGTAAGTGGAGGGAATGTGAGGCTAGGGCTATGTTATGAAGATGCTATGAACGACGGTCGTCCTACTAGTTTTTGATGAGTTTGTGTACATGTATTTGGATGGATGACAATATTAATGAATTTTTTTTCCATTTATGCATTGATTCCCGTACATGTTAAAGGCACTTGTAATGACTATTCATGTTTTTGTTGTTTATGTATGTGAGTTTTCACATTGGTTTCTAGCATTTATGAACTATTTTTTTTCATGCATCTGGTTTCTTGGATTTGAATCTATGCCCCGTTAATCAATGTTAATCTTAGAGATTAATTGTGAACCAATTGCTTTTGGTCTCTATCACTCTATTATGGTGCATGTCTTTGTTAGTATAAACTACTTTATTCTTCCTTAAGGCATGATTTTTCTCATTAGGTTGTTTTTATGTTCTCATATTATGTTCCACAAACTATCAATTGAGGGCTGACTTCGTCATCGTCCTTTTGGCATAGTACACTTGGTCTCACAGAGTTATCTTCACATTTGATATCGAAAGAGAAAAACACACACACATATAATGAGTTAAGTGTTTGGTATACGGATGGGAATCTTTTCCCCCGCATATGGTGTGTAGTCTAATTAGGACTTCATACTTGGGAGACCCCCTTAGTGTTGGTGGATTATCAACACTGTCGATAGGTGGAAAATATGGATGTAAGTCAACATTCCTACATGAGATTTGAAAGATGATATCTACATGAAGAAGCCACAAGGGTTTGTTGTGAAAGGTAAGAAAAAGGAAGGTATGGGAGGCTAAAAAATTCCTTGTATGGGTTAGGCAATCACTAAGGATGTGGTATAAAAAATTCCATACATGTATACATGGAATTGGCATCACAAAGAGAAAAATAGATCATTGTTTGTATTTTAAATTAGTTGGTGATCATCTTATTTATTTGGTCTTGTATGTAGATGACATGTTTATAATTGGAAAGGAATGGGAAAATCATACAAGAAGTGAAAAGAAGACAATTGTCTTCTAAATTTGACATGAAGGATATCAATTTGCAAATTTGATTTTGGGCATGGAAATTAAAAAGAGATTGGGAAAAGAGGAAATCTAGTTAAATCATGGAAAGTATATTGAGAAAATATTGCGGAGAGGTTTAATATGAAAAAAAAGTAAACTGTGAAGGTCCCTATTCTTGTAGGTGTGAAGTTATTTTTCGGATAAATGTTTCAAGACACAAAGATGAGGAGGAGGATATGTCCCATGTTCCATATGTCAATGTAAATGGAAGTTTGATGTACACAATGGTTTATACAAGACCATACATTGCACATGTAGTGGAAATACTTAGCAAGTATATCTCAAAACTAGGGGAAGGAGCTATTTGACAACAATAAAGATGGTTTTCAAGTATCCATGTGGAACTACTTGATTATGGATTGTGCTATAAAGGAAAAATATGATTGGATAAAGTGTTGGACATACATGTCTGTCTTGATGCAAATAGAGCTATAGATCTAGATTGTATAAGATATACAAGTGGGTATGTGTTTAACCTATTTGGAAGAGATATCAATTAGATGAGCAAGAGACAAGCGCTGGTGGAACTTTCGGCTAAAAAATCGAATTCATGGAAACCACTCATGCAAGAAAATAAGCAATTTGGTTACATAAATTGTGTTCGGGATGGGGTTGGTACAACAAGTTATAAGGATATATTACGGCAATCGAGTGCAATTTTATTCACGAAAACCCTACTTATCATTTGAGGATAAAGCATATTGATATCTAGTGTTGTAAGGGATATGATTGAAGACACTGAAGACGTTGCTGGTAAATGTGGACACTTTGAAGAAATTTATAGATTCATTCACAAATTATGAGCACTAAAAAATTCTCTTGGTGTAAATAAACAATGGGCATACTACTGAATTGTTAACTATGTACCCTTATGGCCACATGCAAGGAAAACAACAATTGGAGAATGTTGGGTATGTATTACATTATTTGTATGACTTATATGCACCACTAAAAGTAGTTTGTAGCACATGGTGGGTTTTCCCATGGTTTTGTAGTTTCGATTATGGAACTATAGTTGGATTGGAAATTGATGTACTCTACAAGATATATATTATTTTGTAATAATAATAATAATAATATTTAAAGATTGATGGTTTTCCTAAGTTTGGGTTTCTAGGATAAAATATTTGTGTAAATTTGTGATTGCCCTTGTATCTTTTCTTTTTTTATTAAGAATCTATTTACAACGATTAAGCATCTGAGTTAAAACCACAACTTGGAATTTTGTTCCCCCTTCCTCTTGGAAATAAGTTAATTAGTTGTAAATGGATATATAAGACAAAATTTACTACAAAAGTGCATATTGAAAAACATAAAGCCAAAATTTAGTGGAAAAAAGGTTATTCTCAAAGAAGAAGGCATTGATTATAATGAGACTTTTTCTCTAGTTTCTAAAATGAACACTATAACAACTATTATTTTTCTTATTGCATCTTATAAATGGGAACTACATCAAATGGAGGCTAAGAGTGAATTTTTGAATGGTGATCTTTGTGAAGACAACTATATGCAATAAACACATGGATTTTATCACTCAATGAAACTTCAAGTTTGTATTCAAATTAAACAATTCTTTATATGGTTTTTAACGAGACACCTAGAACTTGGCATCGGAAAAATATATATTTCTTTCTTGAGAAGAGATAGTTTCAAATAGTTTATATTTGATCTGAATCTATATGTAAATCACTTTGATGATTAATTCCTCATTTCTTTATTATATGTGAATGATCTTATCATTATTGGAATCTAGCTTGTCTATTCGAATTGAAGAATAAACTAAAAAGAATCGATTTGAAATGATATATTTAGGCATATTGCACTATTTTGTGGGTCTTTGAATTCGAGAATATGTCTAATGTTATAGTTATTTCACAAACTAAGTATGTGGCATACTTACTTTCTCATTTCCATATGAGTGATTGTAAGCTTTCACCAACGCCATCTCATTCGACATAAACTTAACTATTGAGTGTCTTGCTCTTCTTGATTTTTACTCTTTACCATAATCTTGTGGGTACTTTAATATATTTGAAACACGATATCAACGATATCTCTTTCCATCAATATGGTCTCAAAGTTTATGCACAAGAATCATAAAATTCATCAATAGATAACGAAGAGGATTCTTAGATATCTATAGGGGACATTGAATTATGGTGTTTTCTATTCGAGTAGGACTACCATTTCTCTTCTCGATTATACAAATTTTAATTGAGAAAACATAATTTCCAATAAAATGAGAACTATAGCCAAAACCCCCAAAAAACATGAAAAAACAACCCGAAAACAAAAGTGTTGATGTCTTGCATCAACACTTTTTTTGTTGTTGTTAAAATTTCAACATTTTTTTTAAATGAAAAATTGTTCAAAAAACACCATGAAATCGAAAAGTAGCGTTTTGTATTAAGAATATATGCATTGTACCATAGTAAGCAATTTTCCACTTGTAATTTCTATCGCATTCATTCTCTCCTACAATCCTTTCACTATGGTATTAATTGCAAGGCTCTTGTAATATTGTTCTTTGCATCGTAGTTGTAAGGTTATTTACACACATGATTTACATTAATTATACCCGGAAGACGAAACGTGTTTATAGTCTTGATGTGCGATGATGCTCGACGGGTGTGGAAATTTAATAGCAAGAGGGTTAAATTGTCCCTCTAATTAGCTACTGCTTGGTGTGTCGGTGCTCTTTTCACACTCAATTGAAGCTGTTTCGCATATATTTTTGATGCATTCTTATTTTCCTTTCGATGCCCATTTGTGGAAATGTTGATGCATTGTTTTAGTATAGGCTCACCCTTTGCATAAGCATCAAACCTTTCATTCCCTTTCAAATCAACTAAAGTGTGTGATCCATTGTTTCCCCTTTATTTCATGCATTGGCCTTGGAGTGCGTGCAAAATTTAAGGAGATCGCCCTGGATAAGAATTAAAAAAGTTCCATGTGCTCTAAAGAGGTGTGGGGCATGCAAAATTTAAGGAAGTAGTCGTGGATAAGAATTAAAAAAGTTCCATGTGCTCTAAGAAGGTGTGGGGCTCATGTTCCATGTTCTCTGGAAGGTGTGGGGCTCATGTGTTGGGTGCATTGCATATATACAAGGGATAGGATTCAATGGACTAGGTTTGAAAGTGTTCAATGTGCTAACATACAACGGCCTTAAATAATGTTTTCCTTCAAAATTTGACTGCCTTGCATATTATGGCACTCTCTAAGCATCACCTTCTTGTTCAATATTTGTATTGAGGTGCTACTTTCTACCACACATCTTGATACCATCATCAACACACTCGATGTTATGTTACATTTGTGTTATATGGATTGTAACATTCTATCCGGCATACGTGGCCTTATCGCAACCAAATTTATGCATCTTGATCTCATGTACTTCCATGACTCTATTATTGCTATACATCCTTATGCCCATGTAGTGCTTTCAATCTATCATTTCCATTGTAGTGCTTCTCATAAGTCATAATTTTGGCCCCTCTTGCTACAAATGTAGCCCAATCATTTCAAAGTATCCCCTTCGGTATTCATCATGTAGTTTCACTAGATTTTTCCTTTTGAAGCCTCACGGCGCTAGCACAATCATTCATACCTCATATCACTATAGTGTAGTGTTGGATATGGTTGACATTTTTCCCTTTCAAAGCGAGTTGTTATCATCAAGTTATCGTATGGCATTTGTCATATCTCTTTGTGATGCCACATTGTTACATCCTTGATACTTGCAATACGCAAGAGTTAAAACAATGAGATGCATAATCTATAAGCTTACCATCACATGGTAGCCGACGTGAATTTTACCTTTGGAGCATTTGATGTAGTGTTGCCAATGTGAATTTATTGCTGTTTTTATCCAACAAAACGTTTTTTGTATTCGTATTTTTGGTCCTTACTTGATATTTCTTTCAATTTCATCGATGTGCTATATCAACACCCCTGTATTCACCATTTATATATATCCTATGATGGAATCGAGAGGCAGTGCTTCACCACATTGCCTCTCAATATTTCTCAATATCCCCATCATGTATATATATATAGACTACATGTATCATCTTTCAACGATGTTCATGTAGTGTGTAACCTTCAATGCATTGATTTTATCATGAATCCAACACAATGCCTTTCTTGGAGCGTATTATCTAGATGAAATCCATCTCGATTTGTAGCACCATTTACGATATAGCTTCCATACAATGCACCTTGTAATTGTAATATCATCACGGTACTTGTTTAGCATGCGAGTAGCCATGGCATGAACAACATTAAGCACGCGCCCTCATAAGTTAACATCGAGTTAGTATTTGTATCAAAGGAGGTTTAAAGTCGGCGGAGGAGTTTTAAAAGCCATATGAAAAGGTTTTTTAAGCAAAGGAAGAAGAAAAGGAAGAAGATGAAGAAGAATTTTTCGGATAAATAATTTCCTACTTCACGCGAAAAATGAGAACGGGTACGGAAAAAATTCAAAGGTAAATTCCATTGATATGTTTAGATTGTGGTGAGGTTGGGAATTTTGCAACCAAGTGTCCTCACAAAAATGGGCTGTTACGAAAGGAAAAGAAAGGTCTTAGGAAGTTCAACAAGCAAGGCAAGAAGAAATGGTTTAAGAAGAGTTTCTTCTCCAAAGAAGTAGCTCCTCATGCGAAGAAGATAATGATATGAAAAAGAAGAAATCAACGGAGAAGAAATTATTTTTTATGGCCAAGCATAATAAACAAGAAGCATATGACGAAGAAGGAGACAAAGAAGAAGAGATGATTGAGGTTGAATTTCAAAATGAAGTGATTAGGGTTATCGAAAAGAGATCGAAAGGTCGAGAAGAAGCATGCCAATACTCTTGAAAACGAATTAAAGATAGAAAGGTAACATATCCTAAATCTTAAAATCAAGGTTGAAGAATACAACGAGTTGAAGAATTGCTCAAGGAAAAATTAAAGGAAAGCAACAAGAAAGAGAAGCATTGGAAGCTGAAATAGTTTCTCTTCGAAAGTAAGTAAAAAATGGAAAAAAATATTCAAAACTACACCAACGACTCCAAGGAATTGGAATAAATCATCAAAAATCAATGATCAAACGATGACAAGAATGGTCTTGGTTACAAAGAAAAAAATATAAAAAGAGGCAAGTCCTTTTATGAAAAACAAAGAAGATGGATATGCGAGAATCTAACAAGCGGAGGTAGATATTGACCAACACAAGGGATTAGGACTTGCGGGTAGACCTTCCGGGCAACTCAAGAGATCGAGGACTCGCGGGTAGACCTTTCGGGCAACTCAAGAGATCGGGACTCGCGGGAAGAACCATGGAAGAGAGAATTCCTCGAAGAAGATTTCCGCCCGGTATCAACCTATCTTCTATGGTCATTGTTATTAATGTAGGAAGGTTTGGACATAGAGCTATAGAATGTCACACATATGTTTGGAATAAATATAGTTTCGAGATCTTTTAGAAATGGATATTCTAGAACTCAACGGAGATATTACTTGATTTGATCATTTGAGAGATGATGTAGAATGTTACAAAAGTAACAATTTTGGACACACGGCTAAAGATTGCAGACTTTGAAGTTCCTCAAAGGAATTCTCGCAAAATCGGAAGGAATGAAAAAATATGGAAAAGAGGAAGTGAAAAATGTGCTATCGCTCTCAAGGCTCGAAGCAAGAGAGAAATGTTTGGTATGTTGATAGTTGTTTCTCAACTCATATGGTAAGGAGATAGGAATAGTTCATATCCTTGAAGGAAAAGAAGGATGGAACAATGTCTTTTGGAAATGACGTGTCTTCAAACGTCATAGGAGTAGGTACGGTCACATTTGGAAGCAAGAATCCATTAGAAAAATGTGTGTTGTTGGTGAAAATATGAATCACAATTTTCTCAACGTTGGACAAATGTGCGATCAAGGACACACGATGCTATTTAACTCTAAGAAATGTGAAATTAGGAAAGGAAAGTTAGGTAAAATTGTGGCTACGATGTGAGAGATGCAAACGACATATATATTTTTGGATGAGACACATAAAGGGTGATTTTTGGCAAAAAGAAGATGAAAGTTGGTTATGGCACAAACGAATGGAACATATAAATTTCGACAATTTTGTCGGGATCGGAAGAAGGAAACGGTAAGAGAAATGCCTAAAATTTCAAAACCCACCAATACGATATGTGAATCTTGTTGGCTGATCGGAGGCTCGGTATTTATCTCAAAAATTAATGTGCTCGAATTTGACGCAAGGCGAACAACGCGTGACCAGCCCGTCGCCGGGAATCCAATGGAAAACTCGTTTCATCAAAAAACGAGTTTGGATGAAAGTTATGATCTGGCGATCGGCCCCATTTAGAGCAGGGAATGTTTTAAAGAGCCGGAACAGGTACGGGTTGATGAAATGGAAGCCCGATCACCATGCGAGGAATATTCTTCGGTTTGTCCAAATGGGACTGTGACAAGTGTCCTTGTGGGATTCACGGGATTTGGTTTGTGAAGGTGAATTTTTTCAATATCCTCAGGAGTTGAATTGGGTTCATTAATTTTTATGTGCTAGAATTTATTTTTTAGTTAATTAAGGTTGGATATATATATATATATATATATATATATATATATATATATATATATATATATATATATATATATATATATATTTTTTTATATGGTATTTTTAAATCATCTATTATATTATATATATATATTATATTTCATTTTTAAATCCAAACCTTAATTATTTTATTATTACGCATATTTATTATTAATCCAAAGTTTTGAAGTTTGGTGGTGTATATTGCAAAAGTCAAACCTTGCTTAAATATATTTTTGGGTGTGCATTTTAAATAACATTACACGGAGTTGGTTGGCATATAGTTTGGTGGCGTTTAAACTATAATCAAGTGTTTGCATACATTATACCTTGGGTTAAACACGGAAGTAAAGTTATATTAGTTGGTGCTATATATATATATATATATATATATATATATATATATATATATATATATATATATATATATATATATATATATATATATAGGTGTGTATGAGAGTTCGAGCGAGGAGGTCGAGGTTCGACCCCATGACCTCCCGCCACCACTAACGCACCACTTCACCAATGAATCATTCACTTGGGACTTGAAAAAGCTACATGCCAAACTATACTTGAAGTTTGTTGTTTCGATGGTGGGGGGTCGGAGGGCCAACCCCCTCCCATGTGATTGTGTAGTGAAAAACCAAGGGCGAAGAAATTTGAGATGAGATTTTAATTAATTAATCCATGATTATTGAGTTGATTCGAGGATTAGTTATTAATTAATCGAGTTTATTCCGTATGGATAAGCGCATTGATTAAGCCCTAATTATGCGGTTAAGCTGCTTAACACTAATTAATTTCTGATAATAGCGACATAGTTCGCGGATTTGATATTTTTGGCGGATTCCACCAAAAAATGTCGGAGTATGCAGGGTTTTTCTAGATTTGGAGGAGGAAAATTGGGGGAAAATTTGTTTTTGCCATAAAAAAGGTGAGCCAATTTTTCGACCAAATTGGGCTCGGAAAAGAGTCTTTATTGGCTAATTGGCATGCTATGAACACATTGGAACAAGTTTTAGAGGCAAAAGGAGTAAGTTTACGAGAGGTTTTTGTTACCTTGAATAATTTTGAAACGAGGGCCACCGGGAGAAGGCCATGCCTATAACATGTGAAGGCCAAATTGAGTAAATGAATAGTTATTTATGATAGATTTCGACATTTTGAACTCATTGGAGTACGTTCCAAAGAGAATTTGATGCATGTAACTTGAGAAATTTGAGCACTATTGTGCTAATACGAGAGGCAACCATGGAAAGGCAGACGAAGATGTAGCCCAAGAGGTAGACTCCTTCATCAAAACTCTATTTTAATGGATCAATTGTGATGGTTTTCTTTTGTTTATGTTGATTCTATTCAATATTTTAAATTCATACTTTATGCTCTTAAGTTCACTCATGGCTTCAGTTTAAATTCCTTTTTTTGACACACATAAGCAACAAGGAAACTTGTATATCAAGCATAATATCAATAAATAAGTTTTATATCTAAAAATAAAATTAGCACAACTAAAATAAAATTCATATTCGAGATCAAATTGGTATCGGATCAAGGTTTAAAGAAAAGGTTATTTTCTTGATAGTTTCTTGAGTTTTATGCAAGTTTAATGGTTGCAAATTTGTGATTGTGACAAGGTTAAAGTTGCGAAGGTGAAGGGAAGTTATTGGTTGAAAGTCATGATATTAAGACCCGAGAAGAAGGAGAGCTACAAGAGCACCATATTCACCCAAAATTCCACTCATAGCTACACTTGAAGAACCTCAGTTTTGTCTCAAGAAGAAAGTGAGATTGAAGAAGTGTTCTGAGTGCATAAGAAGGCGAGTTGATTGAAGAGGCACACGCATTAGAAATTGAGCTTGAATCCATAGCCATAATTTCGAGGTGTTGGAGAGACTCAAGGACATTCGAAGGAATATGACAAGAGAGACTTCAAAGACATAAGGAGGATGGTTAAAGTTACGTTTCATGTATTTACGGTGGGATGGCGGGGAGAAGGTTCTAAGCCTCCATATGGAGAAGGAATTTAGATGGTAAGAAGGATGAAGAGAATATTTCAAAGGGTAGCGGAGGAAAGCCACCTCCATCTCCACCATCTTCATTATCTTCCTCAATATCCATCGGCATCATCTTCCGCTTCCACACAAAAAACACTCACACTCAGTCAAAATCTCTGAAAAGGAAAAAATACATTACTCAAATTGGACATTAAGTTTGAACTTTCCATGTACAATGGCGAGGTAAATGTAGAGAGGCTTGATAATTAGATACATCAATTGGAGGTGTATTGCGAAATTCCCATGCCTTCATGAAGACAACATAAAGATCTAGTTGGCTTCATTAAGGCTAGAGTATCACTAGTTTGGTGGGAAGAAAGACTCCAAGAGGAAATGCGAATCCATGGTAAAATATCCATTTATTCGGTTGAGTTTATTTCTTCCATTAAGAAACAGGTTATCCTTTAGCATATGTAAAATGCATTATGAGTTGGTGAAATTTTAGGCAACTCAAGGGGTTAAACAATTCAAAAATATACCCAGAGTTTAGAAAAAGGGCTTTGTTGTTAGGAATAAACTTGAATCCCCAAGATACACTCTTGAAATACATTGGGGGTTTACATTCCTATTTGAAACATACTATCCTTATGTTTAAACCAAGCAATTTAGATGAAGTTTGTGTTCAAGCCACACACTTAGAGGCAAAGGGGAAACAAACATAGATGAGAAAAGTGAAAGAGAGGAGTAAAAAGGAAAAGTAAAGTTTCATGGAAGGGGAAAAACAACTACGTAAAAAGAGATAAGGAAAAACTCACATGCAAAAAAGCGTCAAAGACTTGCCATGATGAAGACCCTTTGTTGGCAACTTCATCCATAATTGAAACCAAATAGATTAGCCCAGAAGGAGAAAGTGCTTGCTACTATAGTTGAACATGACTTAGGGTCGGACTCGGAAGATGAGACGAAATATTACAACCATGGGTTTGAAAGGTAATAATATTGCAAACACTAGTTCTTCCAAATTGTTCAAATGATACTCATGATGGAGATACAAGGATAGAAATTTTCCATATTAGAGTTGTCTCTAAACATACCAAGATTGATACACTTTTTGATAGTGGGTCACAAGCTAACAGCTTGAAGATTTGGTTAAACAACTAGGCCTTGAAACAATTAGACATCCAAGACCATATCCTTTGGGTTGGATATGCAAGAATTCAAACTTGCGGGTTACAAGGAAGTGATTACTAAGATTCGCCATCAACTCAAACTTTCTTGATCGTGAGCTTGATGTGGTGCCACTTGAGATATCGGGTATTGTATTGGGGAGTCTTTGTCTGTATGATATGAAAGTAGTATTTCATCGCCATGAGAATAAGTATCACTTGTTTAAGGATGCCATTGAGTACATAATTAGAGTGCATAAGAAGAAGAAGACAAGTTTTTCTCTTATACATGAAGTGAAATGAAGAGGATAATGAATGCAAGTGAGAACTTGACATTGTTGATGATAGAGATGTATTGAATCAAACTTTTCAAAAATATGCTTATGCTTGTAATGAGTTGTTTCGGGATTTTAACGGAGTTTCCTTTGAAAGAAGGTGAACAAGATGAAAAACATTTGCGGCGAGTCAAAATGAGTGTTGAGAAACGTTATTTGGAAACAGAATCTTAGGTACAAGAGAGTGAAAAGGTCAAGAAAGCGACAAAGAAACTTGGAAAAGAAACCTGAGGTTCCAAAATTTATTGTTGGTTTTCCAAAAGGTACATGGCAATGGAAAATATATTGGTCAATATTCGACGCAAGTACAAGCGAGATCAACTAAGAAATTTCCATGAAATTGACGATTATTGCAAGGTAAGAGGTTTTTAAGTTTTCTTTGATTGTTTACCAAGGTAGGAACAATATGGTTTTAAGAATATCTTTTGTTCTTCAAATTCATAAATATTTCGGCATGACGGTGTCAATGACGGGTAAGAGAAGGTCACAAGAATCAAGGAAAAAGTTGACTTTTTGTTAAAAGCTCCAAATGATGAAATTTGGGAAAATTTTGGTGGATAGATACTCGAAGGGTGAGAGACAATACCCTCTGTCCACATGATACGGTAATCATAGAGATTTTGGCGTCAAAGACTTCTCTTGGGGAGGAATGATCAAAGGCTCGGTATTTTAGCTCAAAAAGTAAGTGATCGAAATTGATTTCAAATTAAATGAGAGCTACCATCCCATCGCAAGGGAATCCAATGCAACTCATTTTTTGTCGAAAGCAGGGTTCGGATGAAGAAGTTGTAGTCTGTGAGCATGCATTCGGAACGAAGCTATTTTTTTTAAAATTGCGAACAAGTACGAGGTTGATGACATGGAAACGTAGTCGGCATGCGATGAATCTTCTTCAGTTTTTTGTCGAAAATGGAGATGTTTGTGACAAGTGTCACTACGAGATTCTCCGAGTTTGGTTTTGTGAAGGTGAAATTTGTCCAATATCCTCCCGGGTTGAATGTGTGTTCATTAATTTTTTTTGTGCTAGAAACTATTTTTTTAATTAATTAAGGTTGGATATATATATATATATATATATATATATAATATTTTATATAAGTTTTTTATATGTATATTATATTCTATATATATATATATATATATATATATATATATATATATATATATATATATATATATATATATATATATATATATAGAATATAATATATGATATAAAAATTCCATATAAAATATTATATATATATATATATATATATATTATAATTCATTTAAAATCCAAACCTTAATTATTTTTATTATTTGACATATTTATTATTAATTCAAAGTTCTAAAGTTTGGTAGTGCATATATTTCATATATTGTAAAGTCAAACCTTGGCTTAAATATGTTTGGGTGCGCATTTTAAATAAAATTACAAAGGTTGGGTGGCGTATAGTTCGGTGGCGTTTAAAATATAATCAAGTCCGCATACATTATACCTTGGGTTAAATGAAGGGTAAGAAGTTATATTGGTTGGCGCACTATATATATATATAGGTGAAAAATGTACAATTTTTTCGAAGTCGGGAGTCGGAGGTTATTTGTGAGCTCTCGCCTAGTAACACACCACTTTACCAATGAGCCATTCACTTGGGACTTGACAAATCTACGTGCCAAACTATACTTGAAGTTTGTTGCTTCTGATAGCGGGGGTCGGAGGGGGTCAACCTGAATAGCCCCCCTCCCCATGTGGCCAAGTGCGGCGAAAAATCAAGGGCGGAGCGAGTTTGAAAACGACGATATTTTAATTAATTAATCCATGATTATTGCGTTAATATGAGGATTAGTTATTAATTAATCAGGTTTATGCCATATGGATAAGCGCATAATTAATCCCTTCCTATCTTCGGTGAAGTGCACTTAACACAAGTTAATTCCCACGATAATTAGCGGCGGTTAGCATATTTCTATTTTGGAAGATTCCACCAGTGTCGGAGGCATGCGGGGTCTTTCTATATTTGGAGGAGAAATTAGGGGAAAAATTTGTTTTTGCCATAGCGAGCCAATTTTTGACCAAATTGGGCCTCGGAAAGAGTCATTATTGGATAATAGGCATGCTATGAACACATTGGAATGGGTTGTAGAGAGCGAGAGGAGCAAATTTACGGAGGTTTTTTGTTACCATGAAGAATTTTAGGCTTGACGGCCACCCAGGAGGGAAGGCCATGCCTAAAGCATTTGAAGGCCAAGGTGAGTAAATAAATAGTCATTTCTGATAGATTTAGACATTTTGAACTCATTGGAGTATGCTCCAAGATAATTTGATGCATGTAAACAAAAAGAAAATGATCATTATTGAGCTAATACGAGAGGCCAGAAAGCCATTGGAAATTTGTGAACCAAGGAGATGTAGCCCTGGAGGGTTGAAGTCCCTTCATCAAAACTATATTTTAATGAATCAATTGTGATGGTTTCTTCCCATTATTTATGTTTAAGTTGCTACTAAAAATTTTAAATTCATACTTTATGCTCTTAATTTCACTTATAAAACTCGGTTTAAATTCTGTTTTTTGACACACGCAAGCAACAAAGAGCACGTACATCAAGCATAAGATGAGTAAATAAGTTTTATATTTGAAAATGAAATTAGCACAACAAAAATAACATTCATATTTAGATCAAGTTGCACGACAAACGGAAAAATTTGAGTTCAAGATAAAAGAACAATTTGCATCACGTCCATTAGAATTAGTGCATGTGTTGATCATATTATTCCTATGAGAACAAAAGTTTTAGATGGAGAATTATATTTTATGCTTATGATAGATGATTATACCGGAATGAAAACCATCGGCTTCTTAAATAAAAATACCGAGGCATTCGAATGTTTTAGAATCTACAAAGAATTGAGTGAAAATGAAAGCTGATTTGAAGATCAAATGTTTGAGATCGGTTAATAATGTGAAAGAATTCACTTCGAGGTATTTCGGTAGTCTTTATTGATGAAAATGGAATAAAAATTCTCATCGGCAGAACCTGCTTGACAAAATGGAGTTGTTGAAAAAATAGAATTGTACGAAATGGCGAATAATGTTAAATGACTCAAAATTATATGGTAATATTAGGGTTCAAGCAATCAATACGGATGTATTCATTATAAACATAGGTTTGCTAAAGAACAATTGTAACATGACTCCATACGAATTATGGAAAGGAAGATTAACTAACATTAAATACTTCAAAATATTTGGAAGAAAATGCTACATCAATAGAGAAGGTAAAAAATTGGGCAAGTTTGATTCTGTCGATGAAGGTATTTTCGTTGGTTATTCACACAAAATGAAACTTATAGATGCTACAATCTAAGGCGAAAACAAATAATGAAATCATAAATCTTAGTTTTGATGAAGATTATGTTACAAAGGATGACGATCGGGATTGTCCCACTGTGAAATGCGAGGGATACGAGGAGAATATGTGAAGGATGAAGAAGAAGCTCCATAATAAGACCAATCAAATAGAAACAACGGTCAACCAAGAGGAAATAAGAAATGATCGGCTTATGATACACAAAGAAAATTCTCCAAAAAGCTTTAAAATAATGGTGTCAAAATAATCATCCCAGTAAAATCAAATCCTCAACAACATAGTGAAGAAATTGGAACCGGAAAAGTTGGGGAAGCTTCATTCATCCAAAACAAGCCCACCTTTCTTTTTTTAGCAAGTTTTGAGCCTAGCAATTTTGAGGAAGCTAGTCCGGATAGACAACGGGTGGCAACTATGATCAGAGAAGCTTGGATAAAATTGAGAAGAACAATACTTGGGAATTTGTTCCACGAGCAAAGGATAAAAATGTTATTGGAACAAAATGGGTCTTCGGAAACAAATTGAATGAGGATGGATAGGTTACCGGGGAATGAGGCAAGATTAGTTTGCAAAGGATATGCACAAGTTGAAGGAATTTATTTTGAAGAAACATTTTCTCACATTTCCATAATGGAAGCTATTAGAATTTTTCTCACTTAGCCGCCGCTTGAGAAAAAATCAAGGCCTACCAAATGGATGTTAATTGAGCCTTTATAAATGGTGAATTGGAAAGAAGAAGTTTACATTGAACAACTCAAAGGTTTTACACTCTCTAAAAGGAAGCAAATGTCGTAGATTAAAGAAGGCACTTATGGTCTCAAGCGAAGCTGGCAGAGCTTGGTATGCTTGATGGATATATACATGAACAAGGATTCAAGAAAGACGCAAAACAACAATATCTATGTGAAATTGGATCAAGATAACCTAACAATTATCGAGGTATATGTAGACGATATAATTTTAGGAAGAAATCATGAAAAATTAATTAAAAAATTTGCCACGAAGATGCGAAGTGAGTTTGAAATGTCTCTATGGCAGTGGAATACCTTTTAGGGCTTAGGATATCTCGGCAAGATAAAGAAATATTTATATCTCAAACTTAGTACATCAAGGAAATGCTCAAGAAATTCAAGATGAAATGCGCAAACTGTCCCATACTAATGGTAACGAGGTTGAAAGTTAAGTTTAGATGATTCATCAAAGGTTGTGGACCGGAAGGGTTGTATAGATCTATGTTTGGCGATCTTCTATATGTGATGCTTCTCGGCTAGACGTAATGCGAGCAGTTGGACAAGTAGCAATATTCCAAGCAACACCAAAATAATCTAATATTATTGTCATCAAAGAATTCTCCGATATCTTAAGGGTACAACAAAATATGGTTTATGGTATCCCAAAGGAAATAATCTAGTTATCCAAGCTTATACGGATGTAGATTGAGCGAGGGAAGTGTTGATGATCGAAAGAGTACTAGTGGAGAAGAATTCTATCTAGGTGGTTTCCTTGTTTATTTTTTAAGTAAAAATCGAGTCTTCAATCTCGTTAGCCACAACGAGAAGAAGAATATATCGCGACAACAACTTTATTATACTCAAGTCCTACGGATGAAGCAAACTTTGAAAGATATTCAAGTCAAGTTTGATGAGCTTATTCCCATATTTTGTGATAACACAAGTGCCATAATTATCTCCAAGAATCCTATGATGCATTCCAAAACAAAGCACGATCTATCAAAATGTCATTTCATTTGAGGACAGTTAATCAAAGAATATCAAGCTTGAATATGTTGGTACAAAGGAACAGTGCAACATCTGTACCAAACCATTTTATCGTGAATCATTTGAATATATTCGCCTAAAGCTTGAGGATTCTCTAATTTCCTCTTTAGAATCTTTCTCTTATCTAAATAAGTAACAAAAAGGGGGATTTGAGGTGTGTGCAAGTCGCGGGATGACATTTGTCGGGGTGAGTTACCCTTTGCCATTGATGACAAAGGGGAGAGAATGTTGTAGGAAGAGATGTCATGATTGCGGGGGGATTACTTGTGTTTCCATTAATGAAAAAGGGAATTTTTGATCAATGGTTGTCATTGATTTCAACCCAAGCGACACCAGAGGGATTCCACGATATTGCATAGGAAATTTACTTGACAAATTAATATATTCCGAGTCAGGATATCTCGGATGGTTTATAATTATCTAGATGTTTATGTTGATATATGTCATCCCATGTAATTCTTCACACTTTGAGAGATATTCATGTTTGAATTTAGTAACCCCGATTAGTGGGCTAAAACCCCATGGGGTTGTGGCATGACACTAATCATTGGTTGTGGTCATTAAATATTCAATATTTAATAATTTTTTAAAGCTCCACAAATCCCTCCAACGTTCACTTGTTGAACAACCTCTCAACCCTAAGCATTTAGATAAATTGTGATCCTCATATCCTTCTCATGTAAGGATTTCGCTACTTGTAACGGGTCATCGTGGAATTTTCGCTATAACCTTTTTTTCTATGAAGATTCAAATGCTAAAACTCGAAACCCATTGGGTATAACTTCGATGAATATCTTGTCCAAATTTTAGATATTGGTTATTTATATTTTCGGGAGATATCATCTACGGAAGTTATGGTTTTTGTGAGCTCCCCGAATTTCATGTCAAATAGGTGACCTTGGGAAATTTTGTCATAAATTTCTCTGCGAGCATTGGATTAAAATTTTGTAAAAAGTGACGAGAAAGAGGACAAAATGTAGTTTTTTTTAATCCTTTTTAGGACCAAAGGTTGAAACGGTGACACATGGCACTTTGTACAAGTTCACTCTCCCAAAGACAATAGTCTGTAATCGAGGTCATCGTAGGAGATTGGGCATAACTATTACTTGAGGAATAAAATTTTGATCGAGACATACGGGGTTGGAAAGAGGAATCAAAAGGCTACCGGAAGGGATGAAATTTCAGATCTTGTAGTTTTGAAATTACACGAGATAAAACGAATTCAATATCGATCTTCTAGAAGGCAAGAAAAATATGCATTCAAGGATCTTGCATTGAGGACAACATATCAAGAGTCAAGGGTAAAGTCTGCTACAACAAGGTACATACGATTAGTGTTGGAATTTTAATTTGAATATCATCTCTAACATGTGTTTTTGTAGGACAATATAAGTATTTTGTATGTATGTTTGTTTGGTTTTTGTTCATAAATGTTGAACATGTTTACATTTTAATTTTTAAATATTTCTGCGACATATGGTTTTCGGGACAATGTAAGTATTTTGTTTGTATATTGGTTTGGGTCTGCATGTGCGGGGAAGGAGGACATAATATGACAACTCGGACACATACTAGAGGGAAGGAAAATGCAATGCTAAAGTACCATTACTTGAAGCAAGCACAACAATACCTCAACAAGCTAGCAGTGTTCAAAGAAGCGGTGTCAAGGTAGAGTGTCAGTGCCGTGTCAAAAGTCGGTGTCATAAAAATCATCATTTAAAATTTTTAAAAGAGTCATTATTGTAAAAGATTAAATCTTCCTAGAGTTGGAGAGGCAATTTGGGGGAGGTATAAGTGTCATTGCTGGATAATGTTATGGTTGGGTTGCAAGTCACATGGTGTGATTGGGTGATTGGTCTAGTTCAATAAAATCATTTTGAATCATATTTTTATCATGGATAATTGTCCCTGGTATGAGAGTCCACACTCTTGTCTTATTTACGTCATTATAGGGTGGTAGGGAGGTGTTAGGTTAGTGCATGAAGTCACCTACGGGTTGCAACTGTGAACACTTCGAGGGTGGTAGGTTGGTGTTTAGGATATCGGGGCATCCATTCGGTTGACTGCGAAGAAACCGGGGTGTTGGGGCATTCTTCCCGGTGGGAGGTTTGGAGAAGAATGTTTTTCTAGAATTCTAGGAAGTTGTACTTTTCATTTCATTTGGAAATTTTGAAGATTAAAAGAATTTATTGAAAACGTTCGGTGGTTTTTGACTTCGGAGGGTTTTTCCACTAAAGTCGTGTGCCTATTGTGTTATTTTTACTTGTTGTCCTTTGGATAAACATAAATAATAATTGAAGATTAATTAATGATTTTAAAATATTTAAAAAGAACTAATTGATAAGAAATATTGATTCACCCCCACCCTCTGAGTATTTCCAACAATTGGTATCGAGCTTGGTTCCTTCAACAATAGTTTAACAAGCTGGAAGGTCATGGAGTATACTAAGAATAGAGTTTCTCTCTTCAATGGAAATAACTACGCACTTTGGAGTGGAAGAATGCAGGTTCATTTGCGTTGCAGGATACGGAGAATGGGAAATCATTGAAAAAGGATTTACAACGACCCAAGATGAATAGGGAAAGAAAAATATGGTATATGATGCAAGGGATAAAGATCTCATTATCGGTGGGCTTATCGGAATCTCTCTATCTTAAGGTAATGAGTTACAAAGCGCACAAAAAGTATGGGGCAAGCTTGAGGACATATACGTAGGTGACTCAAACGTGAAAGAAGCAAAGCTTAAAATTTACGAGGAAAAAATTTGAGCAAACTCAAATTGAAGGAAGAATATGAA
Source organism: Pinus albicaulis (assembly GCA_034641835.2). Taxonomy (NCBI): domain Eukaryota; kingdom Viridiplantae; phylum Streptophyta; class Pinopsida; order Pinales; family Pinaceae; genus Pinus; species Pinus albicaulis. The sequence goes on from JAXQQM020066365.1 coordinate 40,675, forward strand.
AATAGTGATGCATACTTATAGCATGTTGATGAAATAAAAAATGCATTGGAAGGTTTGGGAGAACTTGTCAACATGAAAAATTGTTGTACGAAAGATCCCTTAGAACATGTCGACAAGATTTAACCCAAAGGTATTTGTCTTGGAATATAGTTCGAATATAGCCAATCTTAGCAAAGATGAATTACATGGAGTGTTTATGGAATTTTTGTGGTAAAACAAAACCACCCTATTTTTGACTTATGTACTTCAAATAATGGGGACCCTATATACAAATTTTTTGGCTAAACACCTTTTTAGGATTTTAATTAAGTCAATTATTTTTGCAATTTTGTCATTTTTCTTTTTTAATCGATTTCTATTTTGATTGTTCCATCGAATACGGTTTTTTTCATAAGCTTTCAACGATACTTGTTTCGCTTCATTTGGTCAAGTTTGGTTTGCAAATGACATTCCTTTGAAGTTTGATTATTTTCTCGCTTGGGTTAAAAAAAGTATGAAATGTACAATATTTCAATTTTTGTTATTAATTTAATTCAATAATGTATTTATTGTAAATATTAACTCTTAGTCGGTGTACTAACATCTTTCATTTTTTCACGAATAATCCTACTAAATGACCTAGCCAAATTATAAAGCATTTAAGAAACACGCTTTTTTGAGATTTTGATAATTTATCATAATTTAACATAAAATGCCAAACTCAAAATTTCATAATGAAAAAGTGGTTGTAGTTCATTTTTTTAGAATTATTAATTACCAATGTAACTATAATTTAGAATTAGAAAATCTCACTATAAGTGATCCACACTAATTTATTTCATTTTTAACTTAACTAAACTTCAAAAATCCTAGACCCCAATTAAAATATATGAAAAATCATAAAAAATAATCACATCCACAATAATCTCTTTATCGCAAACATACACATTCTATATGTTTCACAAAAACCCAGGTAAAATTGTTTATGCAAATACCATTTTAGTTTTTCAACTTAACCTTTTCAATTTTATTTGCTTTAAACTCATTCGAAACCATTTGCAAGAAATGAGTAATATATTGAATTTTACATGTAATATTAAAATATTTTTAATTGATATTTAATATTAAATTTTAAATTAAATAAATATATTATTATATAATATATTATTAATTAAATTAAATTAAAAATTAAATGGTATGTTTTTGGTTAGTTAGATTAATATTAATTAATAGTTAGTGTGTAAATAATGAATTTATTTTATGATTAAAAATTAAATTAATATTAATTAATAAATAATTTAAATCTAATTTAGGATTAAAATTTAATTAAAATATTTTGATTTTTTAGCTTAAATAACAAAAATTTGAGTGCAGGTAATTTTAACTCATTATCTTTGGAAGCTTATAAATGGAGTTTTACTTGACCAAATGAGACCCATGATAGCTCGTTGGATAGCTAAAATTGAAGAACATGCGGAGGTTTCATTAATAGATTTGATCATTTATTGGGTCTAAAATTCAATAGAAGATGAAGCTACGAATTTAAAAAAATCATTTCTTTGTGTTTTATTTTTACGCATTTTAATTTGCCCATGACTTCTTCTAAGTGCGGATCCATTCATCAAATATATCTTTGACCAATTAGATCATAACGGGGATCAATAGAAACCTTAGATTTCATTTTAAATTATTTATTTAATTAAGTTTTGATTGGATTTATTTTTCTAGATTTAGCATTTTGATTTTATTTTTACATTTTAAGTTTTTTTTATTTATCTTTGCAAGAAATCGAGTTGAAGATATGAGGAAAATAAGATATCAATCAATGAAAATTCTCCAAGAATTTAATAATATGAATTTCAGCTTGATGAAAATTTATGGAGCAGAACTACTCTTCAACAAACTTTCCTGTTGAAGAAATCTTTTTGTAAATATTATAAATAAACGGTGCAAAATGTAATAAGGGCTTATCTCCTACGCAGTTATGGAATTCTAAAAGCACTTGTAGGGTAGAGTTGTAGGTGGGAGGAGAGGAATCTCGGATGCGGGGATTATTGAGGGTTTTTTTATACATTCCGAGTTATGTATAATGAACGAGTTTGCACTATTGTGGCTACGGATTTTGAAAGTAGAAGTTTAGGCATTGTAAGGACGTGAGAGACCAGAGGCTGGAGAAATGGATTTAATAAATTGGTATTTATAATACTATTATTTTAAATTCTAGTTTCATTTTACGATAACAAGAATGTGTCAATTTACTTCCATATTTGTCCACTTTTGTCGGTATGACTAATTTGCCTCAATTTTATGTTATTATTTGTCTATACTCTTATGGGTTGAATTCGATTTACGAGTAACTATTTACTCATAAATGCGCTCTTCTCCTAAAACCGATTTATTGAATAGTGATATGTTATGAACTTTTTCTGCATATTATTGTTTAATTATTCAAGTTACTTGATTAAATGATCAATATCATTTTTGAGAACTTCTTCACGAGTGTTGTTAATTGATTATTTCGGTTAAGAGGTCTCTAGATATAATGTGTTTATTATTCAAATGTCAATTAATTGAACTACTTCATTAGCTTAATATTCATTATAAGCCATGCATATTTAAATCCCAATTATTTAAAATATCTTACTCTCGGTTGGGATAGATCTATATCTGCCTAGTGAGATATGATTAGAATATTTTCCTTTTGCTTGCATCTTAAAATAATTTTGAATTTAGATTAAATTATACATTCCCTAAAAAGTCCTCTTCCCAAGAGGAAAAACTTTAGTTACGGCAAAATTTTGAGCCCCAAATTAGCTTAAGGATCACTTTCTTACCTAGGTGCCAGAGAAATGATACGTGTCTTTCCCATTGGTAGAAAAAATTCATATTTTAAGTCAATGGAGATTGAGAGAAGGTAACTAGACCTAAATAAACAAATTGGAACCACCATTCCAAACGGAAAAAGGATTTGCCTTAATGTTGTGAAACCAACTCCAAAAATAGAAGAAAAGAGATATCAACACCTTAGAAATAAGTCACTTCGAGGGGGAAACCTCCAATACATTACATTAATGAACAATTCTTGGATGATACAAATTACAAAACCTCCTTTTTATATATAGGAGTCCATGGGGCCATAATGTAATCCTAGTGGGGCCACAATGTAATCCTAGCTGACCTAACAATAATAATTTAAGGGCACAATAATAACAATATGGGGGTTAAAAGGGTACAATAATATTAATAAGGGGGTTACACTAACAATAATAAGGGACTATACTAGTAATATAGGGACCTAACATGCCCCTCTCCTTCAAAAAAGTGTTGTCCTCAATGCTTGAGTAGCTTTTGGTGCTTCTGTATAAAAGTCTCATTCTCCCATGTAGAATATTTAGTGGGTAAGTTCTTCCACTTGATGAGACACTCTGAAATTGATTGATTCCATAGCTGTCGAGTTCTTGTTTCCGTGACCGCTTCAGGTTCCAATATGATTTTTTCTTCCTCATCAAGTTCTGGCAATATTGTTTGAACTGAAATATTTTCACCTATAACCTTCTTTAAGCATGAAACATGGAAAACTGAATGCACTCGTGAAGAAGCAGGAAGCTCCAATTTGTATGCTATAGTACCAATCTTTTGCAACACCTTGTAAGGAACATAGTACTTTGGCAATAATTTATTATCCTTCTTAGCTTGCTTGAGGGACATTTGTTTGTATGGTTGTAGCCGTAAAAATACCCAGTCTCCTACATCAAAACTTCTCTCACTGCGATGTTGATCTGCTTGTTGTTTCATTAGATTTTGTGCCAAATTCAGATTATCCTTTAAGAGTTGGAGAGCTTCTTGTTGATGCTCGATGTGATCTTCCACTGTTTGAACCTTCGAATTTTCTCTTAAATATGATGTGATGGATGGTGGATGATATCCATAAAGTGCCATAAATGGGGTCATTTTTGCTGCAGTATGGAAGGAAGTGTTATACCACCATTCAACGAGAGGTAACCACTTGACCCATTGTGTTTGTTTATCGGATACAAAACAACGAAGATATCCTTCCAAACATTTATTTACTATCTCAGTTTGACCATCAGATTGAGGATGATAAGATGAGCTATGAGCTAATTGAGTACCCAAACAAGAAAATAACTCCGTCCAAAAATTTCCAATAAAAATGGGATCTCTGTCACTCACAATAACCCTTGGTTTTCCATGTAGCTTTTGAATTGTGTCCATAAATGTAGTAGCAACTGTACTTGCTTTAAATGGATGAGATAATGCACAAAAGTGTGCATACTTGGTAAGTCTATCAACTACCACTATGATGACACTCTTTCCTTCAGACTTAGGTAAACCTGTGATAAAATCCATTGAAATCTCCTCCCAACGTTGACTTGGAATGGATAAAGGTTATAGAAGTCTCGGAGTCTTAATTGTCTCAACTTTATTCTGCTGGCAAACCAAACATTCTGCCACAAAATTTTGAATATCATATTTAAGGCCATCCCAAAAAAATTCTTTCTTCACCCTGTGGTAAGTTTTTAAAAATCCTCAGTGTCCTCCTAAAGGAGAAGTGTGCAATTCCAGAAGAATCTTTTGTTTTAGTTGGGAATTCTTACAAAGATATAAGCGATCTTTGTACCATAAGGAATCATTTTTCCAACTAAATGTATCGAATGTACTAGGATCTTGCTGCAACTTTTGAATGAGTGTCCATACATCTTTTTCCTTCTTCCATTCATCTCTTTCTTCGGTTATCCAATCTGGTTGGATAATAGAAATGGCACAAAGCAATTCTTCCACCTCTTCATTCTTTCTTGAGAGTGCATCTGCAACAACATTAAGCTTTCCTTTTTTGTAGATTATTTCAAAGTCATAACCCAACATCTTTGTGACCCATTTTTTCCGCTCTTCTGAAGATAGTCTTTGTTCCAAAAAGTGTTTAAGACTATCATGATCATTTTTTACCTTGAAGTGTCTTCCCATTAGGTAAGTTTGCCATTTCTTTAGTGCATGCAATATTGCTAACATTTCCTTCTCATAAATAGGTTTCTGTAAATGCTTTCCTTTGATTGGACGGCTTTCAAAAGCAATGGGTCTTCCTTCCTACATTAAAACAACACCAATTCCATTTTCTGAGGCATCACATTCCACAATAAAGGTTTTTGTGAAGTCTGGCGTAGCTAAGACCGGTGCTAGGCACATTGCCTCTTTAAGATGTTCAAAGGCCTTAGTTGTTTCAAGATTCCATGAAAATGCATCTTTCTTCAATAATGTTTTTAGAGGTGCTGCTATTCTCCCATAATTCTTAACAAAATTGCGATAATACCCTGTTAACCTGAGAAATTCTCGCAACTGCTTTATGGTTGTGGGGACTTTCCATTCCTTAATGGCCTTAATTTTGTTAGGGTCTACCTTAACACCCTCGTGATATACAATATGACCCAGATATTCCACCTCTTGTACTCCAAAGAAACATTTGGATGTTTTTGCATATAATTTTTTCTCCTGCAATAGTTTGAGCACCCTATCAATATGTTCAACATGATCCTTACAAGACCTGCTGTAGATTAGTATATCATTAAAAAATACTAGCACAAATTTTCTAAGGAAGGTTTTGAAAATGGAATTCATCAACCCTTGAAATGTAAAAGATACATTGGTAAGGCCAAAAGCCATGACCAAAAATTCATAATGACCCTCATGAGTTTGAAATGTTGTTTTTGGAATATCTTTAGTCTTCATTCTAATTTGATGATATCCTGAACGAAGATCCAACTTCGTAAAATAAATTGCTCCATGTAATTCATCCAATAATTCATCAATCACAGGAATGGGAAATTTATCTTTAATGGTGAGCTTATTGAGCTCCCTATAATCTGGACACATTCGCCATGATCCATCCTTCTTGTGTACCAATACTACAGGAGCAGAGAAGGAACTTTGACTGGGTTGAATTATACCCGCCTCTAACATTTCTGCAATCATACGTTCAATTTCGCTCTTTTGGAAGTAAGGATATCTATAAGGCCTGATGTTTGGAGGAACACTTCCTGGAATCAAATGAATAGCATGATCATGATCACGAATAGGTGGGAGTCCTTTGGGAGTTTCAAACACCTTGGAATGATTGTCGAAGACTTGTTGGAGATCTGCAGAAATAGATGATTTTGATGTTGGAACTTCTAGTGAGCATAATTGTGCAATTACACCTCGTTGTTCTTTCTTTAGAAGCTTTTTCATGACATTAGAGCTTATTATCTTTCCTGGCTTCATGTTTTCCATGTTGTCTTTCATTTTTTAATTGATCTTAGCTTCCATGTCATTCATCTTAGATTCCATGCCATCTATCTTATATTCCACGCCTTTCTTCAAAACATCCATTTCATTTTTTGTTGCTCTTTGCGAGAGCGAAATTTGATGCACTTGTTCTTGTAATTTTGATAGATCATGTTGCAATTCTTCATCTTCATGATTCATAGTAGATCCTTCTGAAGGGATAATGGGTGTTGAATTATTTTTACGGGGCATTTTTTTAAACCCGATACTGATATATATTCTACAATATGCCCTTGGAATCAATTCAAATTGATTCTTCAAACAAGACTTATGCAATTTGTAAAAAAAACACACATTTTTCTTGCTTTTGAGGAGCTCGATATTGAAATTGGATTATCTTTGTGATTTCGGCCCTTAAATATCTGAAATTGGGCACTGAGGTAGCCTTCTGAATTATATTTCGAATGCCATAGGTCTGAATTGATTTGGATTATCCAAGGCAAAGTTATGTCCAATCTCCCACAATGACCTAATTATGGATTGGTTCAGTAGAGAGAACTTGTACGACTTGCCACGTGTCACTTTTTTGTCTTTTAGCTCTAAAATTGATAGCAAAGAAACTAAATTACGTGTACTTGCGACCACTTTTGACGGCACTCCAATCTGATGCTCACAGAGAGAGTTACGAAGATTTTCCCACGATCACCTCTCTGAGATGAAATTCAGGAGCCTGAAAAAGCTCTACCTTCCACAGATCATATCTATGAAAATATTACGAACCATGCTTTGAAATTTTTTGACGAATTTCCTCAGGATTTCCACTTCGCGCCCTAAAAATTTCAGATTCTGAACCTTCGTAGAAAAAAATTTATAGTGCAAATGCCACGATGACCTGTTTAGATTAAATTGAGGAGCCTGTAAAAAGACCTAACTTCCACAGAATATTGCGAACCAAGCTCTGAAATTTTTTGACGATGTTCCTTAGGATTTCGGCTTCACATCCTAAAAATTTCAGCTTCTGAAACTTTGTAGAAAACAATTTATAGCGAAAATGCCACGATGACCTGTTTGGTGCAGCGAAACCCTAAAATCCAAAGCTCTAATACCAAATGTTGTGAAACCAGCTCCAAAAATAGAAGAAAAGAGATATCAACGCCTTAGAAATAAGCCACTTCGAGGGGGAAACCTCCAATACATTACATTAATGAACAATTCTTGGATGATACAAATTACAAAACCTCCTTTCTATATATAAAAGTCCATGAGGCCATAATAACAATCTAGTGAGAGCCACAATGTAATCTATTACGACCTAACAATAATTTAAGGGCACAATAATAACAATATGGGGGTTACAAGGATACAATAATAACAATAAGGGGGTTACACTAACAACAATAAGGGACTATACTAGTAATATAGGGACCTAACACTTAAGGTCTGGACTGGGTGGTCATCCCCTATGTTGTTGCAGCGAATTTCGAGGTCTCAACATTTTGGTGCTAGAAGGAGGGCCTGAGACTTGTTTTCCTTTGGAGTCTTTGTATTCTAACGTTTCATTTTTATTACAATGGCTCCTCTAAAACTTCAAATTTAGAGTTTTATTTCTGGACGTGCATATTCCAATACTCCACTAGAAATAGTAAGAAACTTGTCTCAGGTAAAGTTTAATGGTAAGAGGAATAGTTCTGCATTTAATCATTCTTTACAATTCATTCAAATTTTTTCAAATTCTGATTATCAAGGAATTGATGAAGGTATTTTATGTAAGATTTTTCCTGTTACATTCTTGACAAAAGCCAGAAGTTGGTGTCTATCTCTTCTAGTTGCCTCAACCCACACTTGGGAACAATTTATAACAACCTTCCTTTATAAATTTGATGGATATATCTATGAATAGGTACGTGGCGATTTTGAAGATTTATGAAGGTTTGAAGGTGAGTCTTTAATTGATTTTATCATTAGATTTTGTTTAAATTGTTTAAAATTTAAAATTGTATATAAACCTTCGAAAAAAGAATTATTAGATTGGTTTGAACATATTTTCTCTCTTCCTTTCATTCATAATCCATGTGAACTTATTTCAAACTTTGATCAATCTCCTAAATTCATTGACATTAGTAAGAATTACAATATGGAGGTACAAACAAATGATGATGAAGTGGCCTCTATTCTATATAATCAATTCCTTCAATTACTACAAACTTTCTACAGTATTGACAAAGATCAAGGAACACCTTCACATATCAATGAATCTCAATCAAAAAGCTTGGAAAATTTCACTAATCAACCGCAAGCAGATTTTAGCAACACTCTTCAAGAAAATAACGCTTTAAAATCTAAAAATCGATATGAGTTAAAATCAAAAAATCAGAGCATTATCCGACAAGTACCAGCAATGATTAAAGTTACCAATAATACATGATTTGCTGTAGAAATTTATGAATTCTTTTGCAATGAGAAAATTGCAAATTCAGGACAATAAAGAAACATTATTCAAGAAAGCATAAGTAGCCAAGTAAATGATCTTAAATATGAAATTTGCAATGAAGAAAATGCACTAGAGTTTTTAAATAGAGACATTTTCAAATACATTGTTTGAAATTCGTATTTTTCCCTTTATCTTGATAATTTTTCTAATAACAATTTATCCTCTCTTCACGTTATCGATATTTCGGAAAATAGAGAGGTTGATCTAAATGAATTTCCGATTAGTTTTTATCAGGATAGAGAATTAATTAATGATCATTCTTCTGGCATTAATGAACATGAGCTCAATATTCCTTCTTGTTTTGATACATTAGGTGAGATCGAAGAGAATTATAATGAATGTCATAAGGTCATATATTATAGCTACTTTGACATTGAGGATATTGATTTGTTTTCTTTACAATTGAATCCTCATAATCAAATTCTAATCAAATGTGAAAATTAAGAACAATCTGTTTCATAAATTGTTTCAAATAATTCTCATTTTCAAACAATTAATCACATTCACGATTTCAACATTCAATAAACCATTCCAATCTATGATTTGTATAATGATCAAGCTCGCATTCCCATTCAGAGTCATATTCTTCTCCCTAATTCACAAGTGGGTATCAAAAATCATTCTAATTGCATTATTCAGCCCAATTCTTGTGAAGAGGAAATAGATTTAAGTTAGTCCCAATTGTGTTGTAACAATAATTGTAACACTAGCGTAAACTATGATTCAATTTTGTTATTATTTCATCATTTATTTTTAACTTCAGATTTATTTTCTGTTTTTAGTCCTATATTTTTAGATACTTTGTGCTAGCATATTGAGAAGCTCAATTTTTAATACTCAATTAATGTATTACCTCAAGGGAAAAATGAAGATTCAAATTATAATTGTGAACATCAAAAGTTATTAAACTTCCAATTTCAATTAATGTTCATTCCTTATCAATTACTTCTTACTTCTCAAGAGCAGTGCCAACAAGAGAGCATATTTTCACTTTATGACCAACAATATAATTCAATTAATAATATTCTATTGGATATATCAGACTTCCATCCGTTTTTCATTAATCCATTTGAAATACATTTGGAAAGTTTTCCTACACGAAAGATCGTTTATAATTTAGCACCTGAACATAACATTAAAAAAATCACATAGGCCATTGTTCCCGAAAGATCATTTCTACAACTTGGCCTGTCATATTTTCTTTTAAATCTCTCCCACTCAATAATGGAAAACCATCCAGATTTCTATGATCTAATTGAAATTCAGTTGGAAATAACATTTCAAGAGAAGGTAACGGTGAATAAGCTACTAAAAATAATATACATTTTGATTTCCGATTTAGTTTTCGTAGTTTAATTATATTTAAATTTTTGTTACTAATGTTTGACATGTACATACATGCAGGAATTTAAATGCTTACATGGTTATATTGGAAGTATGATTATACCTAGTCATGTTTCCTTCATTGAGTTAGAAATATGAATAGATTAATTTTCTTTTCTGTTTGCATTTATTTCATTTCAAATTTTCAATAAAACAAGTAATGAATCCAATTTATTTTGGGCATCCCATTTCAATTATAGAAAAACAACATAGAGTGTTTTAGAAGCTCTTGAATTATCAGATCATACTTATTCGTCAAGCATTCAATTTTCTTGTTTTTCAAAATTCATAACATTGATCATACATGAAGAAATTCCAAGAATTTTCTACCACTTGACAATTTTTGATTCACAGGTAATTCTAAGAACTCATTTTTACCACTCTTGTCTTCTGATGTAATTTTGGAAAGGATGCAATTTCAAAAAATTCATTACTTAACATTGTAGATTAAAATAAGAAGGTGATGTTTGACTTATGCAAATTTTGAGAAAATTTGGGAGAACTTGAAAATTCATGAGGTAAACTTACAATAAAAATTATTCCAGTTATGTATTTACATGTTCACCATCATCTATTGTTTGTTTTATTTTTTAAAAGGTTATTTCTTATTTCCATTTTGTTTTGTTTGTAGGTCTTCATTGACATGATTATGAAAACTCAAGATAAGCAAGCAACTATATCTTTTCAAATCCACAACATGTTCAGGGAAGTATTTATTATTTCATCTGGAATTTGAAGGGTATCTAAATTTTGCTTATATTTATTGAAATCCTGATAATTTTTAATAAATTGTCAGAAGAATCATATCAGATCATTATATTTCACAACTCTCTTTATAAGGAATATCTGGTAAAATTACTTTCCAAAAAGATATTCTGACAGTTAATTAAAATATTAAAGGATTATTTATTTTAAAGAAAATTTAAATCACTCATTTTCTTTTTGAATTGAATGCTTTAAGAAATCATCGAACCCACATATGGCTCATTAGATATCGCAAATCACATATCGAAGGCTATGAAATGAACATACACTAAATATGTCTGATCTCTTGATATTCTCATTCCCTCCTATCTCCGATGATATTTCCGTCTGATATCACATTATCTGTATCACAACATTTAATCAGAGGAAACTCTTAACAATTCCCGATAGGAAACCTCCGATGCATGTCTTCCGATATTCATTCTTGCTCATTTTCCGATAAAATTACTTTTCCAAAATTGCGATGTTCATATAGCCCCGGACCCATACAACATTTAAATTTAGCTCTGTAAGATATCACATCCATTCATAAATCACAATTTTGGTAGGGGCATATATTTAAAGGTTCCGATGTCCAGGATCTGATATGAGATTAAATCCATACAATAAAAATATCGAGTCCATTCTTAATTAGCATATCTGCAATGTTATATCTCGTGCCAAATCTGTTGATCGCCGATCTCTTATAAAACTCGACCATCGCACATTAAAAATTTTAGAGTTACACATTAAGGCTTTACATAATAAGTTGTTTAAATTGTGATGCGAAGCAGAAGAGTAAGGGAGAAGTGAGGACCGTTAGATCTGAGTGAGATCAATGGTGGAGTTTAAATCACACCTGGAAAGTTTCATTTATCGGCAATTTTAGTGGTTATTGTTAAGACCTCACCCAATAAGTTATATTAGTTGCAATGAGATAAAATATAAGGTAAGGAGATTGTGATGCGATGCTACGCATATCACATATCGCATGAGATAAGTAATATGTTTATTGTTAAACGTTAAAATTTGCAACGAGCGGTGTGGAGTTTGCTGGGAATTGCGAAATTGCAAAAGTGTTAGGTTGTGAAATCTATAGGAAGGTGAGTTATAAAAGGTACGAAGTGAAACTGTGCATGATTGATCACCGTTTGCGTGGGCCGTAAAACCAAAGTTCCGCGCATATATTCTGATATTTGTAGTCATGTTGCATTAGTCATTGATCACATTTTCATTATCGCAAGAATAATATCAGAATTTCCTTTTATTGAACAAGTTTAATCTTCCGATAGGAATATTATCTGATATCACATCCACTCCATAGTAGTTATCCATCACACATGCTCTTGTCGCGATTTTTCCATCGCAACTATTATATCGCATCGCAAAAAACTTAAATAAAGGTTTGTTCTAAGATCTTACGATGCGATAAAACACCGATATATGTCTCTCCACCATTGTCTTTTAATTATTATAGAAAGCGCTCAATTGCATATTGGAAATGGTGCAAGTCACGCCTTTTAAGTTATGCATGACAAAGAATCTCACAATGCGAAACATTTGGCAAGGCACTGACCTGTACGATAATTAATTCATATTTTTTCTCTTTTATTTTGAATTTGGGTCCATACTTATCATATAAAGATTCAGGTCCTCTTCATATATTGTTACATTATTCGTGATTTTGAATCAACTTTAACATTTTGGGGATGATATGGATTTAGAATGGAAGAAGCAAAGAGAACATTCATCATTGAAATTCATAAAGAATCATATCTTCATCCTCACTTCTGATGGATTCGATTTATTTATGATTCCTTGAACATGAAATATCGCTTTTTTTAAGCTTACTTCTTGTTTTACTTTAGATTCAATAAAAAATGATTTTGGGTTAATAAGATTTTAATCAATTAAACTTCTTCATGCTTTTAATTCTAATTAAAGAAATAAGTTAACTTGCATTGGAGAAAATCATCTTTCTTAGGTAAGATTAAATGCAGTTCTCCAATGGTAAGTTTCATGTGCCCACTTTCATTTATTTTCATATCTTCATTTTTTTGTTTTAGTTTTTGCTGATCTTGAAATCTGTTTTTCAGGTCTTCATGAACCTTTCGTGCCTCTACTAGATCAGTTTTTAAAATTTCTTTTTTCTCTTTGAGATTCTTGAGAGAAGCAGTAATGATCCTCATTGAATCAACTAGAATGAAGAGTTTTTGAACCTTTAGTCTATTTCTTTAAAGCATTAATTTTATTAGAAAATAGTTAAGATGTTTTTATGCAGATTTTGTATTAAAGAAGAAAATTTGCAACAAACATAAACTTCTCATTCATTTTATTATCTATCATAACTGTTATTCACCTTCTACATTTTGAGAGCCTTATTTCTTATAAATTTGCAAGATAAAAATTTTAATCTCAACATATGAATGAACATACACATGCTTATTTTATTTTATAATCGTTTGTTGAAGAAATTTATGTAAACATTCTTGTAGGAGTTTATCTTTTAAATTTTGTTTTTCTTTTAGTTTTTATTTCATTTTTATTTTATATTTTTTTATTCGCTGATTTCTTTTCTTACTTTAGTTTAAGAATTATTTTCATTTTAATTTCAGTTTTGATTTGATATTGATGACTTTGCCATGACTTATGAAAAAAACATTTTTCTTACCTTATAGTTGTTGACATACATGAGAAATCTTTTACTCGATCCATTTAAGTGAATTTCATTTACCATTAAAGGCATATCTTTATGGAACCATAAAGTCATCTTGCTTTAAATATGTTTATGGAGGAACACACATCCTTTATAAGTGATTGAGTTTACTTTTTCAAGGAAAGAACTGATTTAAGTTTAATACAATGAAACCCTCCCACCCCTCCATATAAAAGCCTCTGATTGATAGTGCAGGGAAAGAATTTGGAGTAAATATTATGAAAGTACTATGTCCATTAAACATAAAATCTCTATTACCATCCCACCTCTTTCACTCAAATAAATCATAACTAAAATTTTGCAAATGTGCTTATAAAAAGGTTAATTAAAAAAGGAAACATGGGAAATACAAGTAAACTTGTCGGGGCTATGGACGCTCACTGGCAGTGGGACTAAACTTGTATGACATAAAAGACAACTTCGCTAAGGCACTATTCAGGCTCGCTAGTAGTGAAGCGATGTCAGAGACAATCACAAAATGGATATATGCTATATAAAAAACTCCTATCTATACCTTCTTTCAAGTATGTTTTAAGTACTTATCTTTACAAACTCATATTGCTTAATCTATTTATGTGGAACCTATGTAAATGTTATACTCTTAGATGATTTCGTGATTTCCATTATTTTTAACCTTTGGGTAAATTTAAGTTCATTATTTTTAATCAGAGATAACTGGTTCTTCTCTCACATGTCACCCTTGTTGTGGTAAAACAAACCCCCCCCCCCCAATTTCTGACTTATGTATTTCAAATAATGGGGACCCTTTCTACAATTTTTTTGGCTAAACACCTTTTAGGATTTTAATTAAGTTAATTATTTTTGCAATTTTTTCATTTTTCATTTTTTATCAGATTTCTATTTTGATTATTCCATTAAATATGGTTGTTCATAAGCTTTCCAACGATACTTGTTTCGCTTCATTTGGTCAACCGGTTTGTAAATGACATTCCTTTGAAGTTTGATTATTTTCTAACTTTGGTTAAAAAATATATAAAATGTATAATATTTCAATTTTTTTTTATTAATTTAATTCAATAATGTATTTATTGAAAATATTAGCTCTTAGTTAGTTGTTACTAACTTATTTCATTTTTCACGATCGATCTCACTAAATAACCCAGCCAAATTATATAGCATTTAAAAAACACGTTTTTCGAGATTTTGGTATTTTATCATAATTTTTTTATTTTATTTTTTCAATCAAATGCTAAACTCAAAATTTCATAATGTCAAAGTAGTTGTAGTTCATTTTTTTAGATTTTTTTCACGTAAGACTAATTCCATTAAGTGTAAAGAGTAATAAGTACAAGATCAAGATCAACGCTGTAAAAGCTAGACCGTTGAGCTTGATAAGCATGCACATACTGCTCATGGAGAGCTTCTCCCCGATAGTAGTGGGAAACCAATCCCAACGATGCATTTTTAACGCATTGGCGATAGGGAAACCGCCTTGAGTTTATACATCAAGGTGACGTAGCCATAGAGACTTGTAAAACATCATCGTTATCTCCAAATTTAGCTCCTGAAAACCAAAAAGCAAAAAACTCCAACAATGATTGAGCAAAGGAACTTGGAGAGTATGAAGACTGCGCATATCACCCTTCATGAGCTGGAGACATCGGCTCCTCGACAATCCTGCAAGCATATTCGTAGTCGTTGCTGCTGTCTGCCATGCCAGCTTGGCTTCCTTCCTTCAAGTCGGTGTCCTCTGCCTCTTTATTCTGCGCAGATTGAGAAGGGAGAGTAGAGGACTTCGGGAGGCTCTGTCGGCCATGGGCACGAGGAGGCGAGGGCGAAGCTGAGCGGGTTGGGGCATGATAGGGGATCTCCTCGCGGAGGGAGACAGTAATAAGGGCAGTGATGATGGATTGAACGGAAGTGCAGTGAAAACGAAGCTCAGCATGCTGAGTGGTTTGCCTAATAGAGGTCCCCGAATGCGCTCTGTCAGCAGGAGCAGGATTTGAAGGGGGGAAAGAAGGGCCAGGGTGGCCAGAATCATGAATGCTCCCATGACCTATGCCTCTGCCTCTGTGCGATGCATGAGGATGGACAGGCTCATCACTGGCAGATGAGGAACCCGAATCCGAGGAGGGCGTGGGTCGATTAAAAGAGGTTTGTCCCCGGCTAACTCCACGCCGGTATCTCATCCTCGGGCGGAGACGAGGCATGGAGAATGGAGCAGAGCAAAGGTGGCACGAGGAGGAAGAGACGGCAGAAGTCACAGGAGCCCTGAGAGTAGAGGGACAACGACAGAGGAGGGCCAATTGGTCATTGGCAGGAATGTCTGGACCTTCCAAGAGCTCTGCAGAAATGCCTGGAGAAGTAGTAACGCTGCAGAAGGGGCTATTAGTGAAATGTTACCCAGGGAGAGTCTCCAAGCAGGCCAGAAGACTGCACTGTCGACCTGTTTGAGTTTTAACGCTGGAGTCGGCGAAGCCAGGAGGGCATTCACCATGGAGTGGAGTCAGAGCTTTCCCACAGCTGCTACAATTATGCTCGCGATCCATACTGAGTGCCGAGGTTTGGAGATCCGCCATGTAGAATGGCATCGCAGGGCAATTAAGAGGAGTTTTGACAGCCCGAGGAGGCAAATTAATGGCGTCATTAAGGCGAGTACAGGGGGCCATATGGGCTTCCCATGCGAGCTCCGTCGGGAGCTGCGCAGGGGCCCAAGTCCCATCATACTGCCTACATTCGGGTATCCTAGGCATTTTTTTTTTTTTTTAGAATTATTAATTACCAAAGTGGTTGTAGTTTAAAATTAGAAAATCTCACTATAAATGATCCACACTTTGTTTCATTTTTAACTTAACTAAACTTTAAAAATCCTAGACCTCCATTAAAATATATAAAAAATCATAAAGAATAATCGCATCCAAAACAATCACTTTATCGCAAACATACACATTCTATATGTTTCAAAAATCCTGATAATTGTTTTACGCGAATGCGATTTTAGTTTTCAACTTAACATTTTAAATTTCATTTGCTTTAAACTCATTCGAATCCATTTTTAAGAAATGAGTACTATATTGACTTTTACATGTAATATTAAAATATTTTTAATTGATATTTAATGTTAAATTTTAAAATTAAACAAATAAATTAAATATAATATATTATTAATTAAATTAAATTAAAATTAAATTGTATGTTTTAGTTAGTTAGATTATTATTAATTAATAGTTAGTGTGTAAATAATTAATTTAGTTCATGATTAAAAATTAAATTAATACTAATTAATAAATAATTAAAATTTAATTTAGGATTAAAATTTAATTAATTTTTTTTGATTTTTTACCCTAAGCAACAAGAATTTCAGAATTCTAGCAATTTTAACTCATCATCTTTGGAAGTTCATAAATGGAGTTTTATTTGACCAAATGAGATCCACGATAGCTCGTTGGATAGATAAAATTGAGCAAAACATTTTTGAGGAGGTTTTATTAATAGATTTGATCATTTATTGGGTCTAAAATTCAGCAGAGGATAAAGTTCTGAATTTAAAAAAAAAAAAAAAATAAATAAATAAATAAAAATAAAAAAAAAGAAAAAAGAAAAAAAAAAAAAAGAAAAAAAAAAATCAATTTTATGAGTTTCATTTTCTACATGTTAATTTACCCACAACTTCTTCTAAGTGCATATCCATTCGTCAATGATATATTTGACCAATTAGATCATAACAAACATTAATAGAAAACTTAGATTTTATTTTCAATTGTTTATTTAATTAAGTTTTGATTGGATTTATTTTTTCAGATTTAACATTTTGATTTGATTTTTACATTTTAATTTTGTTTTTGATTTATTTTTTCCGGAAATCAGTTGAAGAGATGTGGAAAAGAAAATATCAATCAATAAAAATTCTCCAACAATTGAATAATATGATTTTGAACCAATAAAAGTTGATGGAGCATAACTACTTTTCAACAAACTTTCCTATGAAGAAATCCTTTTGTAAGTATTATAAATAGCATATTGAAAAATATAATAAGGGCTTCCCTCCTCTGCAATTCTGAAATTCTAAAAGCACTTCTATAATAGGAATTTAGAGTTGTAGGTGGGAGTAGATGAACCTCAGATATGGGGATTATTGAGGTTTTTCTTTTATTTCTGAGCTATGTATAATGAACGGAGTTTGCACTATTGTAGCTCTAGTTTTGAAAGAAGAAGTTTAGGCATTGTAAAGGACTGTTAAAGACCGGAGCTGGAGAAATGGACTTAATAAATTGGTATTTATAATACTATTATTTTAAATGCTAGTTTCATTTTACAATAACAGGAATGTGTCAATTTAATTCCATATTTGTGCACTTTTGTCGGTATGAGTAATTTGCCTCAATTTTATGTTATTATTTATCTCTACTTTTATGGGTTGAATTCTAATTTCTGAGCAACTATTTACTTAGAAATCTGTCTTATAAAACTGATTTATTGAATAGTGCTATGTTTTGAACTTTTTCCGCATATTATTGTTTAATTATTCAAGTTACTGATTAAATGATCAATATCATTTTGAGAACTTCTTCTTGAGTGTTGTTAATTGATTTTTTGAGTTAAGAAGTCTCTAGATAGGATGTTTTTAGTATTCCAAATGTCAGTTAATTGAACTACTTCATTAGCTTGATATTTATTATAAGAGAGACATATTTAAATCCCAATTATTTAAAATATCTTGCTCTCGGTTGGGATATATCTATATCTGCCTAATTGAGATAGAATTAGAATACTTTTGTTTAATCTAAAAATAATTTTGCATATAAGAGTGATGAGAGCGCTTACACAGGGATCTCAAACGAAACCCTAGCGACTGCAACATCTCGACTGCTTTGCACCAGCACTGACAGCGCTGACCATCTCTGGCAACCTCGTCCTGGTCCTAGGGATGGAGGTCGAAACGGGGGGGGGAGGAAAACCCCTCCCTGCAAATGAAGCCGATTCAGAGATTCGAATGGAGGACAAATCTGACAATGGCCCAGAGGCGGAAAAAGCCCAGAAATCGTCTACGGAAGCAAGAATGGAGACACAACAAGCCACATCATCCACATGCAAGCCCATAGCTTCAGAACGGCCTAAAATTGATCTGACAAGTCATCGAATAAACGCCAGAATACAGTACATGAGGGATCATGCCCTCATAGGAAAATTTGTTGGGTTTTGGCCCACGGAGAAGGCCCTCCAGGGCTGGATTGCCTCTAAATGGAAGCCCAAAGGGGAAGTCTCTTTGCAGCTTGGAGCAAAGGGGTTCTTCACCGCCACTTTCAACTGCTTGGAAGACAGAAACAGAGTCATGGATGGGGGACCATACTTTTTCAATTCGGCAGGGCTGTATTTGAGAAACTGGGTAGAAAGATTCAACCCAGATCGAGAAAACTTCAACTGGGCTCCTGTCTGGATCAGACTCTACTCACTGCCACTTGAATACTGGGACGAGGAAACCCTAAGGGCGATCGGATCTGGATTAGGAGAGTTCATAAAAATAGCTGAAGAAACCAAGCTCAGAAGGTATACCTCCTACGCTCGCATCTGTGTTCAAATGCACTTGGACAGCGCCCTCCCAGACGCGGTAAGTATCTTTCACGACGACTTTGAGTGGATCCAGCCATTAGATTATGAATATGTGCCGTTCAGATGCAGACGATGTCATGCCCATGGGCATCTCTATAGAGACTGTCCTCTCACGGTCCAGGCTCGCAAAGCTGAATCAGAGGGGAAAGCAGAAGCAGATGGATTCACCAAAGTAGCTTCCAGGAAAAGACATAGCAAGAAATCCGCTCCAGGGAAGAAACCCACCACCTCTGCCTCCACTCCTTCTACCAGTAATAGTTTTGAGGCGCTTGCCCAAACTGAACCCTCGAATGCTCATACCCCTGTCACCCTCAATCCTGTCAGCCCCTCCGTGCCCCTTCCAAATCCACCCAACCCTGCACCGCCTCCGCCCATCCCACCCTCTTCGACCTCTGTTGAAAAACCTAACCTCACTCTTACCCCCAATCAGAAACAGGTCACCTGGAACCCTAACCTCCCCTTCTCAGAGGTTTCTGCTTCCCTTGTCAATCTAGAGGCCACAGATATACACCAACTCGACCAGACCGTTCAAATGGACGAAGACAGTGAAGGTTTTGTCATAAGCGAGCTAGAACTCACAGGTATGGAAGAAGCTTGTGAACGAAAAGAATATGATAAGATCAACCAGCGGCATATTGATACTATAGAGGCGCTTCTGGACAAAGTCCATCAGAACAAGAAATTGGGGGTCCAGGCTGGCAGTCGTTGGGACAGCTTGAAGGTGATGAAAGAATCCAAGAAAAGAGGGAGAACTCCTGACTGGCAGCGCACCATGGCTCTGGGGAAAATATTAGTGGAATCGGGACAATATCCCAAGCTCACTAGGTTCTTCAAACCGCTCCCAACTAGTTCTCAATGAATTTGATTTCCTAGAATGTACGAGGACTTAACGGTCCCGGAAAATACAGAATGATAAAGAACTTGATACAGAAGGAAAAACCCCACTTGCTCTTCCTTCAAGAAACTAAATGTAACAGCCAATCGCTGAGCTCCATCTTGGCTAAAGCTTGGCCGGGATGTCGATCTGCAGCGGTGGACGCCTCAGGATATTCGGGAGGATTGGCAATTGCTTGGAACCCTCAAGCCTTGCAGATTAGTGACCTTCATGCCTCTCACAATCTTATCCAGGCCACTTTCCACCCTATAGGCACCAACATTCATGGACATCTGTCCAATGTTTACTTTCCCCAAGACTTGGCAAGCAAGGTAACGCTCTTAAATACACTTGCGTATCTCAACTCCAACAGGACTCATCCTCTTTGGATTCTGGGCGGAGATTTTAACATGATCACAAAGATGGCTGAAAAATCTGGAGGGAGAGCTAGACTTGATCAGGACAGTGCCCATTTCAAGGACTTCATCAACAGCAATTGGCTCATAGATATTCCTTTTTGCAACGGGCTATACACCTGGAACAACCGCAGGATAGGCAGGCAACAGATAGCATCCAAGTTGGACAGATTCCTTCTATCGGATAACGCTATCCATGTGGGGGGAGATTTTACCGGGTCCATCCTCCCTATCACGGGCTCTGACCACTGGCCCATCATGCTCCATTGGCAAAATATGGGTCTCCATACCAAACGGCCTTTCAGGTTTGAAGCTTTTTGGCTCACGCATCCCTCCTTTACTGACATGGTACACTCAACATGGAAAAGATTCACCCCTCCCAATGGGTCAAAAATGTACCAATTCCAGCAAAAGCTCAAGTGGGTCAAGGAGCAAATCAAAGAATGGAACCACAACATATTTGGTAACATCTTCATGGAAAAGCGAATCCTAGAACAACAAATGAAGGATGTTCAGCAGGAGATTATAAACTCTGGCAGGTCTGAACCTCTAGCCACCAAAGAGCTTGAACTTCAACGAAAATTGGAAGACAGATATAAACAGGAGGAAATCCTCTGGAGACAAAAGTCCAGAGTTCGTTGGTTAAAAGAAGGAGAGCGCAACACCAAGTTCTTCCACAACACAACCATCCAACGAAGAATGCAGAACAGAATTGGCCACATCATGAATCAACAAGGGGAAAGGATGGAGAGTCATGAAGATATGGAAAAAGAGCTTGTCAACTACTTCAAGGACCTCCAGAAGGAGCCACAAGCCAATAGACAGCCTGCTATAAATCAGATCACACGGCTTATTCCAAAACTCATCACGGATGACCATAATCAAATGCTGCTACGCCCAATATCCCCGCAAGAAGTAGACACGGCTATGGCTCAATTCAAGGATGGCAAAGCCCCGGGGCCGGACGGATTCACAGCCAACTTTTTTCACCACTTTTGGGCTCTCATCCGAGAAGAAGTCTGGCACTTGGTAGAAGAATCTCGAGCTATGCACTGGATTCTGCCTTCCCTCAACACCACCTTTGTAGCGCTGGTACCAAAAGAGGAGCAGACCTGACAAATTTAGACCCATCGCCCTTTGCAATGTTATATACAAAGTCATCACCAAGGTCATCGCCAACAGGCTCAAACCTCTTCTCCCTCTCCTCATATCTCCGGAGCAGACAGGTTATGTTGAAGGGTGACAAATACTGGACGGCATCATTCTCACACACGAAATCATACACTCACTCAAGGTATGCAAAAAGCCAGGTATGTTGCTCAAAATCGATCTTTCAAAGGCCTTTGACAAGCTGAACTGGAATTATATTCAGCAAACTCTAAGTGCTTATGGATTTGACAATATGTGGATTCGTTGGATCATGAACCTCGTTTCCTCTTCCTCTCTATCCATTCTTCTCAACGGCACTCCTTCTCACCCCTTTCGCCCCTCTCGAGGCATCCGACAAGGGGACCCTCTCTCCCCCTTCCTCTTCGTCCTAATGGCCGAAGGGCTAGGCCGACTCATCCATGAGGCAGTCAACCTTGGACATTTGCGTGGTCTTTCCCTTCATGATGCCCCCACCACCACTCATCAACAATTTGTTGACGACAATATGCTCTTTGGCCACCCTTCCGTACAAGAAGCCCGGTCCTACAAAGATATCCTCACTCTGTTCTCTAAAGCCTCTGGATTAACAATCAATGATTCCAAGTCTCAGGTCTTCTTCTTCCACACTCCCATTCCAGCTCAAGTCAACATTGCTCGCATTCTTGGTTTTTCTTTGGCCACCCTCCCTGACAAATACCTTGGAGCCCCCCTTACGGACTCAGCCATCAAGCATTCCTCCTGGAATCAGCTTCTTGAGAAATTGGAAACTCGCCTCTCCTCTTGGACCTATCGCGCCCTCAACATGGCCAGCCGTCTTACTCTCATTAAAGCCACCTTGCAATCTATGCCTCTCTACCTTTTTTCTGTTCTTGCAGCTCCGAAGTGGGTTCTCAAGCAGATCAAAGCTATGCAAAGATGCTTTCTCTGGGGCTCCTCTGGACAAAATCGGAAATGGGCCCTAGTGAATTGGGGCACTGTATGCACCCCCAAAGCAGATGGAGGTCTTGGTTTGAGAGACCCAACGCACAGTAATGAAGTTATGGCTGCCCGAGTCTGGTGGAGATGGATGTCCAATCCCCAAACTCCTTGGGCCAAACTCTGGACAACGAAGTATGCAAACAACAGAGCAACTGCTGATTTGGTTCGTTTAACCCCCATCAACTCAGGTTCTTTAATATGGAATGCGGCAAAGCAACACCATGCACTTATTCAGCAGCACAGCTTTTGGGAGGTGCGCAATGGTCAATCGGCGAGATTCTGGACAGACGCATGGCAACAGGAATCTGCTCTCCTGGAAAAATTCCCCCTCACCAACCTTGGGGAACCCAGAATTATTTTAGACAGGAAAATCAATGAACATTGGAAGGATAATGATAGCAATGGATACAGGATCTGGAAACCTTCTCATCTCATTATTGCTCAAGCCCAGAATACAGTGATAGAAGACCTCGATCAAGAGCTACAGAGAAGACAAATCAGAAGCTCCCCTGATCCTGATTTTCTCAGATGGGGTCACACCACCAAAGGCATGTTCACCACCAAAGAGGCCTATGCCCTGATGCACCCCCCCCCTCTTCCCCCGGATCCTCTTTGGCAGATGATTTGGAATCCTCAAACCTGGCCCAAAATCTCCACTTTCCTCTGGCTTCTCAGTCACAAACGCATTCTTACCTGGGATAATCTCACCAAAAGAGGCTTCATAGGGCCTTCCCGATGCCCAAACTGTGCTCTCAATGCTGAAACCATCCCTCATCTCATGCTGTTTTGCCCGCTGGCCAACTCCCTATGGAACAAATGTAGAATCCGTTGTCAAAAACGCATACCCTCCTGTGATATTACCTCCCTTCTTCGAAATTGGCCCAAACGTCCCTATGCCTCAGCACTCCTCAATGCGCTTTGGCATCTTCTCCCGGGTCTAATCCTTTGGACCTTATGGAAAGAACGTAATAAGCGTATCTTCAAAAACCAATCTAGTTCCATAGACTCCATATGGCACACCTTCATGAGCAATCTCCAGGAATCCTTGGAACTCCACTCTTGGCAAGAAGAGGATCTCCCTAAGCAGCAGCAAGAAGTCCTCATCTGGAACAACTGGAATATCAATCTTGGAGTTACTCGGAACACTCGAAATACAGTGGCTTCAAAGGCGCCTTTACATTGGACTCCTCCTCCCCCAGGGCTTTTCAAATTAAACTTTGATGGTGCATCCAAGGGGAACCCTGGGCAAGCAGGTTTTGGAGGCATTATTAGAAACTCCAATGGCGAAACACAGCTTCTCTACTTTGGATCGATTGGCTGGGACACCAACAATTCAGTGGAGCTTGAAGGACTCTGGCAAGGCCTCAGACTAATTCTTCAACACAACTTTTTCCCTACCATTATTGAAGGGGATTCTCAAATCCTTATTCATATTGCCAATCAGCTTCTTTGGGGAGCCGATCCCAATAAGGTTACTCAGAGTTGGCGTTTGGCAGCTCGTATTTGCAAGATAAGTGACTGGATCCATGACAACAGAGCCATCTCCTTCACCCACGTTAAAAGGGAAGGAAATAAGGTAGCTGATCTTCTGGCTAATTATGGCACTGAGAATAATAGTTTGCTCACTCACGGGGACCTCAATATCATCCATGATGCTGAAACACAACAAAATTGCTCCTCCTTGGTGCACAAGGATTGCTCCACGCCGGATGCGGCTGTAGATGGAAATTAATGAGCCTAGGGCTCGCGCGCAGCCTCCAATGCTGCCCACACGCCGTGCCCACATGGCTCATGGCACTATGCCCGCTGGAGATATTAATTTGCCTCGATCGGACCAGAGAGGTAGTTATTGCACCATCGTTCTCGGATATATGGTGTTGGTTTTGTGGAACGTCTGCAGTATGGAGGGAATGCCGAACAGTGAGAGCTATGGCGGACCTCTGAACCCGCTTGATGCTGTTTGTTCGCTCGATTGTGCCAATTCTAGCTGCAAAACGCAGACTGGACGCCGCTGTAGCATTTTCGCCTGTCTGGAGATCGTCCCGGGTGTTCATTTTTCCAACAGTCCCTTCTGCGGTGCTTCGGCCTCAACTGGAGCTACAGCAGAATTCACTGCAGGTAATCCGGCTCTCTCTGGCCTCAATTTGCATTCCTCGGACAATTTCTCCACTAGCAATTGTATTGCTGGTTATATCGCTTCTCCGTCTGGTTATATTGCTTCTCCGTCGGGTCTTATTGCTTCTCCGTCTGGTTATTTTGCTTCTTCGACTGGTTATATAACTTCTCAGTCTGGTTGGCCTAACCCTGGTAGCCTCCTCACTACTCCCCAAGCTCTGCCCTCCCTTCTTGGCAGTCCTCGCGAGCCCCACCCCTTGTTAGCTATGCCACGCCTCAGGCAGCGCATGCGCTGCAGAAGGGGCACTAGTCGAGGTCTGGCCATGGAAAATCCACCCTCCCCGCTTTCTGAGCTCAACTCGTCCTCGGAGGATGACGCTCACACGCCCCCGCCTGCCTCTCGAGGTGGTGGAGTCAGAGGAAGAGGCCGGGGTCGACGTGCTGTGAATTATGTTCATACAGGCAGAGGGAGGGGTCGTGTTCGTGCTAGGAGTTCTGGTGACTTCCCAGGTCAGCCACCTCTCGCCTCTGAGCCTCCTGGCCCTCCTGAAACTCTGGCTCATACCAGTCAGCCCCCTTCTGACTTCCCTGCCCCTCCCAGTCAGCCCACTCCCTGGGAAAGTTGCATTCGAGGCGCCACAATCCGTCAAACTACTCAAAATGCCGAACTCCGTTTCCACTGCACCTCCTTCGACTCCATCATCACCGCCCTCATCTCTGTCTCGCTCCGTGAGGAAATTCTGCCTTGTGCCACCCCTTCCCTCCCCATTGACCATCGCCCCTCTCCCCCCACGGAGCTGCGTTCTGAAGCTGACAACAAAGATTTGCAGACTGATAGCCATGCAGGAAAGGAGGACAGTAGCGAGGAGAATGAATATGCATGCAGGATTGAAGAGGAACCAATGTCTTCTGAGCACGAGGGCTAAATCCCCTGGCTCATTCACTTCTGGTCTTTTTGAGTTTTGTTGTTTCAATTGCTCCACTGATGAGCATTATGTTGTCTCTAGCTTTTCCATTGCTGTTTACATTTTATGTATAATCCTCTGGCCGGTTTCCCTTCTAAGGGCGGCTCAGCATATTCTGCTTAATGGGTTGGTTTCCCACTCTGGGCAACCCAAAACAATCAAGA